>NW_010578544.1:809-33799 GCF_000705375.1 Tinamus guttatus | reverse complement strand
GACATGGCGGTGGATGGACTTGTGGTCCAAACAGAAGCAGCTGGTTGTATTAGAGCATTTTAAATGCTGGCTGTCCTCATGATGATTTATCTTAGTTTGGCAGGCAGCACTTACCAGTGAGCAAGCCATGTTAACATGAAGACATTGCACAGCTTTATTTTTACACAGTGATTTTCATGTGGGTGGTAATCAGTGAAAATTACCTGTGCTAATGAAAGGCTTACATTGCAGTGGCAGCAAAACTAGCATGAGTAAATAGGATGAGATTGGCTTTTACTTCTGTTTTAAGATGAGAGGGTCACTCAGCAAATCAACCAAGAGAAAAAGTCCTGGAGAGAAAAAGTCCTCGCTCTAGCAATTGCCCACTAGAGATGAAGAAAGGATACCCATATTAGCTGGCCAAAATACGCATGGAGAATAGTAGAGGAAAAACATCTATGCTGCAAAAACACAAAGGGTTTCACTTACTAAGCAGCCACCCTTTACATGCATGTGCACGTAATTAACGTAGCCTTAGATGGGCTCTTGGATGTGGATCAATTTTTAAGTAGGGAGTGCATGCAGGGTTCAAAGGGAATATGCTAAAAGAAGCTTGCTGAAGAAAGCGGGTATATACATTATTGATTGTGTCAGCTTTGGAAAGGCCTTTTGTGCTGCCATGTACCTTGAGTGCTCTTAATATTTTGCCACTGTAATGTTAAGTAGGCTGCGTAAACTCTTGAAGACTTGGATGAGGAAGACACTTAGCTATTACTGCATGGAAGCTCCTGAATGGAAGAAGGTTTTTCAGGCTTCTTAACCATTTGTGTCCATATATGTGTCTGTGGAGCAAAATACTACACATAAAGGAGAAATTTCTTCTAACCCCCATAACTAGTGATCCCCCCTGCTCAGATGTTGGTAGGTTGTCTACTTTGCTGTGTGGTTGAAGTAAGGACATGGCAGGGCAAAGCTAAAACCATGCTTCATTGTGTTCATCACACAAATTGCCAAGTGGGAAAAAGAATCTGCCCATTCCTGGTGGTTCCAGTGAAAAAGTGTCATTTTCACTCTAAAGATTTCTCAGCTGGAAGCATTTTTTTTTTTTTTTGAAAACTGAGCGACAGATTTGGTAGCAGAATGGCAGCATTCCTGTTCAGCCTCAGTCATGTCTTGGAGCAGAGTCTCCTAAATGCAGGTTTTAAAAATCTTTCTTTGGGTAGCCGGTCTCTGCAGACCCAGAGCACAGCCCAGTGTCTGCACCGATGCCTGCAGCGGAGCCAGTGGTCACCAGGCAGTCGCGCTTCAGCCTCGCTGCAGGATCGCAGTGAAGCACCTGCTGGTTTGAGTGCTGCCTCTCTGCAAAACATCCTGGTAAAGACGTTCCTAGCTATTAGAGCAGCGAGATCTGTAGCAGCAAGGCTGCGATGGCCCATTTGTCAGGAAACAGAGTTAAAAGCAGCCTTGCTGAAGAGATGGCTGTCCTAGAAACAGGACTGTTTATCGGCCCTGTGCAGATAAAACTTTCATCTGCCACAAAACTAGCCATGTGCTTAACTGCTGCCTCCCATCTTCTCTCATGCCGACAATCCGGGGCTCAGGGAGCCCACGTCTGGCTTGAACACCCGCGTGTGGCACAGGCACATTTTGGGTCGGGGCGCAGGCGTGCGAGCGCTGCCCTGGCACAGGATCCTGAGCTGAGGAGGGTGCTGGGCTACGGCCTGGCTGCTCTGACTGTTGGCCCCCATGGTTTCCCGTCGACCATCTCATCTCTCTCTTGACACAATGTCACTCGTGCTGTGCGCTTCCCCCCGCTCCACAGGTATGCACTTGAGATAGGGCATCTCAGCCGGGCAATGCAGAAATCGTGCGCACATGGGAGTGTCGCAGTCACTGCTGCTCCAGCCTGCACCCTGGTGCACAAGGATGCTGCAGTGACCCCCTCCACTCTGGTCTATGGGGGAGCCCAGCCAGGGGTCCTGCTAGTGTCCTTGTGCAATCCCCCTGCGCCGCCTTCAGCTCTTGCACCCTGTCCTCATCAGTGGCTCTTCAGCAAAGCTACAGGTCTCATCTCCTGCCTCTCTACTTTCCAATTTAAATTTGCTCAGTAGCTTTGCTGACGTTCTCCTGGCCCACCTCTCGGCTCCCCCCCTTCAATCCCACTTCCCTTGGCTATAAAAGGCACTAGACCCTGGCATCGGCCCTGGCTCTGCAGGGAGCAGCGGCTACCTGAGGAGCAGCCTTGGTGCAAACAGGTGAGTGACTCCCACTAGCTGCTTCTGATTTCAGCCTTGCTCTTTTTTGCTTCTTTCCTTATTTAATTTGTTTTTTTTTCTCCCTTTTCAGCTTTAGCTTTTTGCTTTTCTCCATGTGCAGCCTTTGCAGTGATGGCAAGCGAGGTGCCAAGGGATCGGGTCAGACCCCGCGGGCAGATTCCTACCTCTGCAGCCAGCATGCATGCAGGAGCTCATGACATGGTGGCAGTGGTGCCTCTTGCGGTGCTCAGCCCCTTACGAGGCCTGGGTGCAGGCTGCATTGGGCCTGGAGCTGATCTTTCATGGAGGTTTCCAGCAAGGGCTTCCCCCACTGCTGTTTAAAGGTGCTTTCCAGTTTGGGAGTGAGTGGAAAGGGAGGGGCAGAAGTGCTGGCTTCTTGCAGAGCTTGGGGAACAGAATTGTTCCTGAAAATATAAATTCTGTCAAGTTTTGTTGAAACCAGTAAGCTTTTGAAGTTTCTGGTGATTATTCAATGGGAAAGTTGGAAACAGTTGTCAGGCAGAGTGATCGTTTGACTCCTGTTTTCTGAGTTTTCTCTTAGGAAAAAAGCTGTGGGCAGCAGGTGGTTCAGGACTGAGGTGAGCTCGGTCCTTGCGACAGGGTGAGCTGAGGAGCTCAGCATCGTGAGGGGTTGACGGGTGTTGCAGCGTTCACTGTGCCTCAGTTTCTCCCCACACAGGCACAAGTTAGTTAGGAAGGCGGAAGAGGGAAAAGTCAGGGAGAACAGGAGGTGCTGAGCCCCCCGGCTCTGAGGGATGGCCAGTTACTTACTGAGGAGCAGCGGGAGCTGTTTGCTTCCTAGAAGTCTTAGCCAGCTCAAGGGTCAGAACAAAAAGTTTAATAAATAACAGTGCTCTTCAAAGTGGCCTGAATCAGGCACAGGACAAGGCAGGGGAGACCAAGACACGGCACTGCTTGGGACAACACTTGTACCACAGGCTTTTCCCTCTGTTTTTATCAACAGTGAACTCCAGGCTCCAAGCTCTTCCTTTCTGCCACTCAGTTCCTAGGAAAGTTAGATACAAAACGAGAACCTGTCTGCAGCTGTGTAAGCCCTGAGAGGAGGCTCCACACAACACCACCACTCACTGAATTTAAGGCTTTGCTAGATGTGGAATGACAAGGTATGAGCCCCAGTTTGAACTGAAGACAGAATGTATTCCTGAGATCATTCAGGCCTGCTTGTTGTGAGATAGTTAAGGAGCTGGGAGAAGTTAATTCACTGTTCTGTTAAAATTACCAGGTAAAGTCACTTTTCTCTAAGCTGCCTGCTAAGCCACTGCCAGTGTGGAAAGAAAACAAAGAAAAAACATCCTCACTAAATTGTAGGCGTCAAGAAGTTTTTGGTTTACATGATTAAGACCCCAGCAGGTTTCCCCTGTGTGTTCGCTGTGCTGGGAAGCGCCCCAAAGCAGGAGGTGCCTGTGCTGGAGGCTGCCTGAAGCTGTAGCCGTGCAGAGCCCAGGCAGCAGCGGGGAAAATTGCGGCCTGCCGCAACCAAGACTCCTACCCACTGCCAGGGCCTTCAGGCTGCCGAATGTGTCACCAGGCCGTGCCCACGCTGTGGGGCGGGCTGTCCCAGGGGTAAAGCTAGGGGCACGGGCCAGAGGAAGGCTCGTCCAAGAAGTCACAGCTCCTCTCTCAGGTGGGGTTTGTCGCCGCAGGGAGCCTTCTGCAGGCCTGGGACATCTAGTGGAAGCCATAACTGGAAAATGTGCTTTTGTGCACTGGCTGCGGAAGTGAGAACTGCCATGGGAACAACTCGCCTTTTCAGCAGTCCTTTCAAGTGCATTTAGTTGTAAAGAGCTTGTGTAAAATGCAGATGTTAAATATATTTTACGATTGAAGAAAGAGACAGAGCTAATGGCTAAAATACGCACTGATGGTGAATGCAGACAGCCACACTGAGTGCTGTGCAGTGTCTGAGCTCTGCGTGCCCAGATTAATTCCCACAACATCGTGGGGTGGGATCAGTGACTGAGTGACCTGCTAAAAGCTGCAGAGAAAGGCAGTGGCATCTTCAGGACCAGTATGTGTCCTGCAGAGTCATGTCATGGGTTTTCACTGATGATGAGAATAAGCTGAAGTTGTGATGTACCTCAGTAGGCGGCTCACTGCCTGCCTTTGCGTTGACACAGATGTACCCAGGACATCCCAGGCACCAGCGCTGCAGGATTTAGGAGTGAAATGGCTTTGACATTAATATGTTCTTAGAGCTGACATGTTCCTTTGCTGAGAGCTTTAAATCATCTGTGCTCACCTCTCTCCTCCCAGCCTTCCTCCACGGCTGCACCATGTGGCCTGCGAGCTCGTGGACACCGCGCGCCCAGTGGTCGCCGAAGCGCTTCAGGCTGGTCACCGTCTACATGCTGGTGCTCTTGGTGTCGCTCAGCTTCGCTTCAGGACAGAGCAGGCCATTTAAACACCAGATAGACAACAGAAGTAAGTATGAGGCTCCCCCGCTACGACGTGGCGGACTCCCGCAGGGCGACCTCGCCTGCCTGCAGCAAATCCCTGTGGACCTGTCTACGCTAAAAAGGTGGTGTGGGGTCATATTCTTCAACTTAAACTTACATAAGTTTCTTGTGCCATATGCAGACTTTAATCTCCATCTCACAGCCTTTTAAATGAGCCAAAAGAGATAGTGCAATTTTTGATAATTACATGAGAAAGTACTAAAATGGAGAAGGCAAAAAAGAAGCCACCTCCCTCCCCGCCCTCCAAAAAAAAAGTGAAACCCATATACATTCAATATTTAAGCAGCTGATTTTAAGCTGTGTTCTGCAAACCTGTAGTGGTTCTCAAACTGCTTCTAAGGAGGTTCAGAAAAGCAAGCACCAGTAGCTTGCATTCATTCTGCAGAGATCATGGTTCAGACCATGAGCGGTTAGTGGTCAGGAATGGCTGGTAGATGTGGCGTGGGAAAGAGGTGAGTGTTGGGAGTTAGGTGCACAGGCTCTCTATGGCATGCGTCTCCTCTTTTGAAAAGGGCAGAACTGGAGAACCACCTTTCTGAGGTACCAAAAGGAAAAGAAATATCCCTCTCACACAGGTACCCACTCTGTAATCCACTGAATTCAGAGGTAATGTGTCTGGTGTATGCGGTAGAAATGGAAGCTGGATAGCAGGAATTTCAGTTTTACTCCCTGTACTGCCACTGCTCAAGCATGCTGCACCCTGGCAGGGTCTTTGGTTATGTTGGAATTGCAGGTTGTGGCCCAGAGAGCTGAAAATTAATTTTGCATCTGAATTATTTTTCTTTGGGCTCTATAAATGGCAAGCATCCCTCAAAGGCACAAAAATGTTGTGTCCTGCAAACTTCAGCCTTGTTTTTTTTCCTTGTGGGCTATGAATGAGCCCTGTTGGACATCCTCAGATTTTCAATAAATACCGCCCTCAAGTGCAGGAATAGATGTTTCACTGAACCCTTTGAATTGCAGGTCCCAAGATTGATCCGTTTTGGTACGTGGGACGCGGCGTTCGGCCCATCGGTCGCTTTGGGAAGAGGCAGCTGAGAAGCAGCCGCGGCAGCTCAAGGCCTGTGAGCAGACACCTGGATTTCATCCTGAATGCACTGTGGGAACAGAAAGTGTTGGACACCTGGTGATCCCTCCTTCCGCAGGCAGTGACCTGTTCCTCTTTCTGAATTGCACCCTCTCCTGCGTCCTATACCTCTAGTTCTGCTCTTGCCTAGCAATCCCATGCTTCCTGTGCAAACACCTTCAAAAAGAAAGAAACACATTCGGGATAAAAGACAATGCACCAACACCAACACTGAGGGCAAACATCACTTACAAAAATGTTTTATCCTCTTGCATCCCTCCCAATGCTTTCCCCAAGCCCTAATGATGCTGTGCACTGTAACGTTAGCTTTTCCAAGAACCAGACAGCTTTTGTGCTGGGATTTAAACTCTGCATTGTAAAGAGTATCATGAAACCTCCATGTCGTGTTTCAAAGCTAATAGTGGTTATTTATAATAGTGGTATTTAAAAATAAAAAGCAATGGCTGGAAGAAAGAGAGAAGACTCTCACTGATTTTTTTGGGTATGTGCATTTTTAAAAGCCTGAAATGCTGGTGCTCTGTGCATAATTTTCCTAGAGACTGTTAATACCCACTCACAGGAAGGTAGCCCAGGAGGAGGACGTTAATAAACAGAAAGGAGTTTCTATCAAAGATAAGTATTTTCTCCTGCTCAAGGGCAGACAGTTTAGAAAGCCACTGGCCAGTCATACTCTACACAGTAGTTTTGTACCTACTGCAACTAATCACACACTGCCATCCAAAAGGGCTAAGGGTCTAAACTACCCCATTCCCTTTAAAAATTCCCTTTAACCACCTTATCCAGTCAGGCTAAAGTTGCTTTCTGAGGATCACGATCAATGTACTGTCCTTAGCAGTCCACATCAATGAGCCTGGGACTGTGACTTAATGTCCATGTTTGCTTAGCTGATTAATTTTGTTATTTTATAAGAAGTGTTATTTACAGTCTTTATTAATAATTGTTACCACCTAGACTATTTGAATGCAGTTTAATATGTGGCTTATATCCAAAAGAGATTGCTTATGATTTAGCTAATGAATGACATTTAATGCTAAGACATGAATTATACTGCAGAAAACAGATTAGAACTAACTTGGATTTCTAGCTGTGTATTGCTGGGATTACTACTGCTAAAATTTAGGGCAGTTGAATTAATCATGGTGGATAATTTAATCTTTTTGTTTTTTTTTTCTATTTGTGAATGTTCTATTATCAGTGAGTGGATTTTTATTATAATAAGTTACTATTACTTATAATACAGGCTTGATTCTTTTGATAAAAAGCTTGGGAGAAGTGATTTGAAACACTAGTTCTTTTTTTGCAGGCCATTCCATTATCATTCACTATCTGCATCACATGAAATTGCTGCTGTTACATTTTCTGTATTTCTGGGTAGTTTAAAATGATGAACTAGGACTTCTCTAGTTTTAAACGTATCCATGGATAGTCCCAATTATTAGCCATATTGCTTGCATGAATCAGTCATCACTGTCAATGCAGCTTCTGTGTTACTCCAGTTATCTTTCTAAAGTATCAGGTCAGCTGAAGACGTGGAAGTAATTTGGAGTTCTTTGAACATTAATAAATATCGCAGGATCAATGAGCATTATACAGAGGGAGGGAGGGAAGGAGGGAAGCAGGGAAGGAGGGAAGGATGGAGGAAGGGAGGGAGGGAGGAAGGAAGGAAGGAAGGAAGGGAGGGAGGGAGGGAGGGAGGGAGGATGAAGAAATCTTTGCTTCAACCATATACAAACCCAATATAAAAAAGTAGGTTTTAATAATATTTTCATTTTGAACACCTCATCTTCCATTTAAACCATCACCTGATTTAAGTAATCCATCTCCACACCAAGAAAATGGACACACTAAAACAATTTTGATGGTAATCCTAACTTAAAAATGGGAAAAGGTATAGCAGAAAGTGAGAAGCCAGAGTCAATGTAGAGAGCACAACGCTGGCGTTGCTGCTGCACGGCCCTCCTCCCAGTGAGTTAAGGTAGGTGAGTTCTTACTCAGGTCATCACTTTGCAACACCAGTGACAGTTACAGAAGTTTTGTTCAACAGAGGCTGTATTTAGCCCAAGAGACGTAAAGGTTTGGCGAAGAGTGACCACCACATGTTCTTAACAGAAGCCCTCCCATGCCAACCCCCATGGGCTCGGACTGAATGTGTTTGGGTATATTCCTCCCCTCAGTTAGCCCAGATCGCTCTGCAGGCAGCCGAGTCTCCTACCTTTATTGGGGAGCATCATTTTTGGGCAGGCCACACGTGGCAACAGGTTCTACATGTTCCCTGGCTAAAGTGCACACAAATCCAAACAGCAGAGAATAACTTTTGTTTTTTCTTTATGAATCAAGTCCTTGAAAAGGCATTCTTTTCCATAAATTGCTTTACTCTCTTATAATTTCTCTTGACAATAATTCTTGGTGAGTATGCAGATAACAACAACAAGGCAAGCTTAATATTCAGTCAGACTTAATCAAATAGATCATATAGTCTTCATTTTACCCATTAAAATATTTTCATTTATAAAAATTAATCTAAATATAAATATTAACACTAAAGATTGAAATCACTTGATGACAAAATAATTATTTGTGTGCTATAACATATGCTTTTATGATTTTTTAAAACAGTAAATTATATCTTCGCACGTATTTGGCACAATAAACATTTGTAAAAATTCAAATGCCTTACAGCAGGTGGGATTTTTTTTTCTTTTTTCTTTTTTTTTTGCAATGCCTACACAGTACACATTTTTCTGTCAAAGACTGAGTATTTGAACATTGTAACACAATAATAGTTGCTTTTCATGCCTCTTATGGAAAACATCCTATTCCAAATTTTTTTTAAATCACACTAACAGAACAAAAGCCAAAGAGTTATTCTATTAAAATTAGTCATTTCTGTATTGATATTACATACACAATATTAGTTAATATTATTAGACGAATATGTAGACCAACCACCATTAATGACATTTCATAACACGCATACCTGCATAAACCAAAACCTGGGAATGTATTGTATACATATACGAGAACAGTCAAGGGAGGAGGAGACTGAATAGCAAAAAATTACTAGGCATCCTACTCTGTTTAATCTCCTTTGCTGGATTGCATATATAAATAAAATCTATTTTTATACGCATACATATGTTAAACAGAGTGGGCTGAAACCTGCCCTCACATCTGTGCAAACCAAGTCAAGAGAACTAATGTGGCATGGGAGTTGGAGAAGGCATAATTTCACCCAGAACAAATACACTGGGTCACATTATCGGCAGATTGAAATTGATTGATGAGATAGAGCAGTGCTTTTGAGCGGGGAAGATGGCTGTATTTATTCTAATAGTTCCTTACATACAATTGGACACCAATGCAGCAAGAAGCTAAAATTCAAATGTGGCTGATAAATTTGTAATACATTTTCCATTTGTTCCATCCATCTGATCACTTCCTGCCTCACCAAAGCCAACTTAGGCAGGAAATCTGCCAGATTTTTCCCCACATCTCTTCTCTACAGGCCCAAACCACGAAGAAGTCTGCCCAGGCCCGGGCACTTCATGGCCCTGCTTCCAGACTTGCCGAGTGCCGCAGGGCTGCATGTAGCGGTGCCACGGTTGTGGGGCAAGGCAGGGACTGCTTCCCTGCCATGTGATAGAGAACAAAAATCTCCTGTGGGATGTTCAGAGGGAGCACGGGGGTTGGCTCTCCTCATCCCCTGGTGCCCCTCTACCCCCAGGACGGCTCATCAGCAATTCTGAAAATCAGGTTGCTCTCTTCTCCCAGTTGGACTGAAAATTTGGACTAAACTGCTTGGAGTCAGTCAGAAATTTTTCAGTGTTTCATGTCTTGAAATCACTGTATAATTTAGTAATGGTCCTGAGAAAAACAACATAAGCTTAAACAGATGCATCCTCAGGGCTCTCTAGGTAGCACAGGCAAAGGACAGAGACATCTCGCTCAAGAGATAGTTGGACCTAGAGCTGATGCTGATGGGGGAATTTGTCAGCTCATATCCTCCTTCACAGCACATTCACATCAGCCCAGTCTGCATTTGGTTTATAAGACACGGGATACACTGGCCTATCATCTCCTCTACCTTCCTCCTTTACATTCCTCAGAGCAGTAAGTACCACAAAGTAGCAAGATCATCCCCGAAGAGGAAAAGGGGGGAAATCCTACAACAGGGCCTTTCCAAGAGCTCTCCAGAGTCTGGCTCACCTTTCAAATCGCTCAGAATTGAAAAGAAAAAGAAATGTTATTAATCATAATCCAACTCTCACTGGCCCAGTCACAGAAAGTCACAGTGACAAGCCCCAGCTACTCTCTGTTGGCTACAGAGGAGCAGAGGAAAAATATATCCAGGCTGCATTTGCCCAAATTTGTCTTTTCCTCAGAAAAGACAAGGAACAGAAGAAGGGAATCTTCTCTAGGTTGCACCCATGCTACAACAACCAGTGGGTCTGCAGAGGTCTAATCTACAATCCTTTCACTTTTTCCAGCCTTAAAGATTTGGTCAGACTATTCTGAGCTACAGTGTAGCTGGAGACTGCTAAGGGACGATGCTACCAAAAATAGCAGGACATACAGAAGTGTTAGCTTTGCAGCAGTGTTTGGATGTGCCCAGATGCCAGGATTAAAACTCCAGAGCGCTGGTCCCACACTAGCTGCCAATAGCTAGCTCGGGAGCTGGAATCGCATCTCTGCCAGATGCACACTCAGTGCTCAGAGAAGCCTTTGCCTGTTGCAAACCTCACCCTGCAAACCTCCTCAAACCTTCCCCTGACTCCAGGGGAGCAGAGCTAGGTACATTGGTTCTCCACTCCCAGCAAGCAGCTGAAAAGCAGCTCTCACTGCACAGAGTTGTTCTTATTGCTCGACAAGACAGATGCCTATGTGGATAGTAAGACGCCAGCAAATATGGATCACGGGTCTGCTTTGTTCTTTCTTTTTGTATGAAATATTGGCCTATAATTATGACTGACTAAGTGTACAAAAACATACCGCATTTCAAAGACGACATACTTAACACAATCAATGGGGAGAAAAAGTGCATCTTAAAATGTGGAGCCTTGCTTTTGAAACTCAGCATCCTTTCTAGAGTCTTGTGAGAACTTTAAGGCAGAGTTTCCATTAGCAGACCACAATGCTGAAGACTTGGACAGCTTTCTCAGTGAGGTATCCAAATGAAGCCCTATAACTGAGGCATTGTGGGTTCTTGAGAGCCCATTTTCAATTGGACATACACAATGGCTGTTAAGTAAAGGCACTCTAGTGTACAGCCTTAGGCAGTGTGTTATTGGCAGTAGAGATGTAGAAGTTCAGTACATCACAGCAGATCCTATAGCAGGTTCCTAGAATGGAGAGGAACAGGAGAAAAAATGAGCAAAACAAGTGCAAACCTCCCAGAGCTCCAGAGAGCTAGGTCCTCTCTCTCCCTCACCATACATCCAGCAGCAGAATGCTTTGAGAGATTCAGTTTTTTTACATGTGTCTCTACAGCTTCTCTAGAAGAAATGATTCACAGTTATGTGGCAAAACCTATCTGTATAAACCGTGCAGAGACAATGTATAGCCTATCTAATCCTTAAATCCTACCTAGGCTTCCTTTGAACACTTCTGAAAAACTAGTGAGATTCAAGGTAGGTCTCAGCTGCCCAGTTTATACTGTGCAGTTGGTACTGCAAGAGCCTTGGTCAGAAGTTGGAATTGCAGGAAACTATTAATTCTTAATTATTATTTTTTTTTACATAAGGGAAATACATTTCTGGGAATCTGGCTGCTAGGATACATTCATAAAGTAGAGGTCAGACTGACAGAGCATACAAACAACTTCAGGAACATAATGCTACTACGCTAGCCAGACCAACTTCTGGGACACTGGTCATATTTGTTCAGAGATGGCTCAATGGGCTCTATTCTTTTTCCTAAAAGCATTAGGAGAAGTCTTGTGAAGATGATGAAATGTCCCTGCCTACACAAATACTGCTATATCTCTACATGCTGTTTTTAATGGAAATTTTAAAACATTTGTTATGATTTTACCATTAAGTCCTTGGCAGTGCTTTTCCTCTCTTTAGCTCTTTGTGTTAAAGATCCTTGGAGCATGAAGTTTCTGTTAAATGTTCTAACAGTGGTAACTGGAGAGCCATCTATTTTTTCACCTGGAAAATACAGAAAAAGAGTTTTTTTCAAATCACAGATTGAAGAAAATATAATGATACTCGTGAAGAGTCATGGTTTCTAGAGGCCTTAGACTCCCCCTAACATCTGGGGAAAACTGGATTTAATTTAAATGAAAAACAGCAGGCTGTGATACTCCCCATTTATTTAATTTGAGGCCATGCCAATCAGTAGTTACACAAGAGTAAAACTAGAGCAATACAAGGTGAATCAGGCTCTAGTACTGCCAGAGAGAAGGGATTGCAGGGTGAAAACAGAGTAAAAGATTAAAGAAAAGAGCACTGTGTATTATAAAACCACCTCAGAGACATACCCTTAAATACCAGGAACAATGCAGAACCAAATAATACAGACTGAATTCAATGGGCATGTTCTTATGGGTTGTAGAGAGCAGCAACTGGCTGTTGGTAATTAACCCAGTACAACTGCTTGGGTCTCACAATCTAACCCCAGAGCATCAGCTTCACTTTCACAGGACAAGTATTCAGCATTTCTTGTTGCTCTTTCCCAGCCTTCTGCTTCAGCTCTTAGTAACCTGTCATATGTATATTCTATTTTACACGAGAACAATGGGAAATTGTCCTGTGCCTACAATGGGTACATTTTGGCTTGCTCTGTTCATTTAATAGCTCAGTCCTTCCCCTCCCACTTAAAGAAAGACTGTGAAAATAGTGTACTTAACAATATTAGTGCACCTTTTATTGGTGGAGCTGGAAGTTTTCTCCTCTGCTGTCTTGATGTGTCTATTGTATGCATCTGTAAACAACACATACACATTACTCAACTCCATTACAGAAAACGAGGTAAGATTTCCCCAATGTATTTTTGAATACTACATAATGTTCTGGCACCTGGTTTGTTTGCTTTTGATCCCGTTTCCTTGTCAGGCGAACACATGGAGCCACGTTCAAGCCTGCAACAGTGAGAGCTGATATTCTGCTCTCAATATCTGAAATCTTCAAAGAAAATAAGAGAGAGACAGACAGATGGGGAGGGGGGAGAAGAAGTTTTAAAATTACTATAGATGCCATCACTAAAATATATCCCTTCCCCACTCAAATCCTTTTTAATAAAAAAATATAAACAGATGGCTGTTTTCCTCAGCACCTCTGACACTTTGCTTTCCTGCATTCTTTAGTCCCGATGTCAAAAGGATTTAATTCATTAGTAAAGACGATCACCAATCAGACAGAGTAAAAGAACAATCTAACCTACTCTGTGACTACAAGGAAGAAGCACTTTACTCCTTTTGAGGAAAAAAAAAGAAAGGAGGAAAGAAAGAACCCAAGTTGCCATCTCCCAAATACTTTTAGCTATGCAATTCCAAGTTAATTCAAGTAGTGTTTTTCAAAACCTACACTCAACCATACCACTTAGTGATACATTTGCTAATTCCAAATTATTTCAAAGTTTTCTAAAAATACAAATAGATTCTCTATCACAAATTCAAATATCTAAATTATGCTATAATTTAGATATATATGTAAATAAGCAGAAACATGCACAAATGCATGCACGGTATATAGAAACACTCAAGAAAAAACAATTGCTAGGAAAAACAAAGGAGCAACTAAATAAGCATTCTGGGAGAAATCAAGCTGATGCTGACATCAGTGGAAACAAATGTTGCCAAAATGAAAGCAGAGTCAGAAAAGACAGAGACTTTACCTGCAAAATTAACTTGACTCCTAATTTATGGTGCCATCTGAAGCCGCACGAAAAGGCTTCAGCCTGCTCAGCTGCGTGCTACCTCCTCTGTCTCCTTCCTCTTATATCCCAGTCCTCCTCCATACCCGATTTACATACGTGCCATAAAATACTAACTAAAACCTGTAAGATCTCATTGCCAGTTTGACATGGCTTATAGTCTTGCAATGCATCAGGCGACATCCTGAGATCTTCGCTCAGTCCTAAACCGAGCATGCTTGCACTAAGACAAACAGGTACTTTCATCTTAAAAAAAGCCTGGCACAAGCATGTCAGAGCACCCCGCTTGCTTCAAACTGGTCAGGGAAGTTACTTGGGTGCAAGGAAAAGCAGTGTGGGGAGGTCGGTATGACTGTGAGGTCTGGCAGTGTTGCCTCTTCCATCTTTGTGCACCACATCATGCAGATCTCCTCGGACTTCCTGGAGCTCACGAGTGAGAAGCTGTGCAATCCAGTGCCCACATGAGCAGTGTCCTTCTGGCCAGGACACAAACCCCTTAGCAGCTAAATTCCCAGGGAGCCTGGGAAGTGCTAGCTCTGTGTTTGGCTCAGAGATTCGCTGGCCTTGGCCTTTATCCATGGAACATTGACACCCACATTGGCTTCTTTGATAGAGTGCTCTAAAATCTCCTGATTAGAACTGCTGTTATTTGTTGTGGTATCTAACAACAGCCACACCTGTGACACAGAGCACACCAAGGGAGCAAGGAGCAGAGAGAGCTTTAGGATTACAGCATAAGAATTGAGTAGACTGTTTCATTCTCACATCTTGGGGATGAAGGTTGGGGAAGAAACAAGCAAATACAGTACATAGGGCTGTGCTGAGTTACACAGCGCAGTTAAGCTTTGCTCATTCCTGTTAGGCAATCACATATCCTTGAATTTTCAGCTCACTGCAGCCCAAAAGAACAGTGAAAATAAGTGTGCACAGACGAAACCCATGCACTAGGCAAGACCGTGTGACACCTGCAAGAGGGGAGGCAGTAGGTCCTCACCTGAAGCTCTGCGTGATGAACCTGGGCGGCTGCGGTGGCCACCTGATCTTCCAGCTCGGCCAGCTCCGATTCTGCAGTAACACTGTTGATCTTGCGAGCCGCGTCCTCCAGGCTGCTCAGCTGCCCCTCCAGGCCGTACACGGTGCTGGCTGTCAAGTACACCTGCAGGGTCAGGGCAGGGAGAGGGGGCGGTGATTTCTGCTCTGCATGCATGGAGGTGTGAGCAAACTGCATCTGCCACAAGAACAACAAAACAGTCGGCACAAGGCAGCTCCCAAGAGGTCCCTAGCCTGAGGCTGCTGTGGGACGGGATTTCTGGGAAGGAAACAGGTTTTTGCCCGGAAGAAGAGATTCTGGTTCTGAAGATTTTCTTGGAGCTAAAGGAAAATGTGATCTATTTTCTTGAATTGATCGGGATGTTATAATGGGACAGCCTGGATTCCTATGAGATCTTTAAAAGCTCCTACTGAAGGGAAAATATCGAAATACAATCAGTAAAATGCGAGAAGAGGAGAAAATGGAAAGTTACAAGGATATTGACTCCATTAACTGGTCGCATAAAAACTCCTGGGGAACAGTGCCTTCTCTTAGTGATTCAGTATTAGAGATTCCCTTCAGATGACAGGTCCTCATGTGAAAGGATGGGAGAGCTGAATGTGGCCAAACAAATGCTGGTTCAATTCTGCTTCTCTGGGCTGCCCCTTTCAAGAGGCCAGCAGAGCGCTCCGGGCCCCGGGATGCCCAGCGCAGTACATGGGGCAAGCGCGGGGCAGGAATCGCTCCGCTGTTTGGGACCCAAGTGACTCCAGACCTGCTTGCTCTGCCTGTCCTTACATAGTAAGGCTGTACGGGGACTTGGAGATGTGTAGCTTCAACAAGGCATGCTGCAGCTGCAAAAATCTAGGGGATTACGTTAATTTTTAAGATAGAGATTAAAATTTCCTATGAAACAAAGCATACCCAACTCCTCCTTCCCCTGAATGTTTTAAAGTACACAACTAAAGAAAAGGGCCAAGCATCCATTTAAAAAAAACATTTCTTGCTCTGTTTACGTATTTGTTTCATTCAAATGACCCAAACTTAATTCTGAACATCCACAGATGCTGCCTAAACACTCTCCAGTTTCAGTCATCTCAAGCACACACACATACACTCAACAATTTCACGTCCTGAGTCACATTCTTACGTTTTCTTCCAGTGTGGTGAGCTGCTCATCGAGTCTGGTGGGGTCAGTCCCTAATGGGAATGTCCCCCTCCCTCTGTCGTGGAGGTCAGCTGGGAAGTCGCAGGGACCTGTGGACTCTGCTATCAGTTCCTCGGTGGCATTGATGACTTTCAGGACCTCTGTAGATATGTTGCAGAGAGAGACAGCAGAGTACTTCTGTTTTGTTACAAGAGTAGACAGGGAAAACAACAGCAATAAGTTAGCACAGAGAAGCAATATGTGAAACACCTTGCTTGTAGCTATAGCTTTTAAAAATGCAAAATCAGTGCTCCTAGCTGGTTGCCACGAACAAACACAAGAATTCTTAATCAAACGTGGCTGTGCTGCAATCTACTTCCCCCTTCCTTCTCTTTTTCCTATATGCACACTGATAGAGCGCCCAATATAATACACACACACACATCTCCCATAGCACAATTTCTAGCAGATGGCTGAAAGGACCAGGTTCAAATCTTATCCCAAGGTCCAAATCTTATCTCAAAGGAGCGCAGATATACCCAGCTTTAAAATCAGTCAGCTAGATTTGTTTTTTTTGGCAACACCATTTAAAACACTTTTTTTTTTTTGGCACAGGCAAACACGTGGAATCTCCCTATGTACAGGAGCTACCAAATGGCAGCCACAGAAGAGGGAAAGCAACCTGCAGCAGCCCTCTGAGATACTAGTTTACAAAGATGCTGGCTATGAATTATTGGATAGCCCCCAAAAGGAAAGGGCTATCATTTGTAGCCTGATTTTTTTTTAAATTTTAATTCAACTTAAAAGAAAATTAAATTATTTCAAAAAGCAAGGAAAAGCATGAAGTATTATACATCCCATCCTCCCCTTTTTAACTCTAAATCTTGTCTCTCAGAGTTCCTGACCTGTAATTTGTTATCAGCAAACCTGAGCCTGGTGGTTCTTGCATAGGCTTTGGGACGGCTCTGCTTGCAACAAAATTTCACCCAAGGTCCCTTCCAACATCACACTCAACATCCAAACTAAACAGACTGGAGATTGATCCCAAACTAGACACAAATATCGTCACTGAATTAACATGGAGCATCTCCAATGCTGCTTTGCCTATAAGGAAGTGATATAAAGCTCAGATCTAAATTTAATTAATTCCCCAATCTGCAAATACTTATGACTGTGAATTAGGGGCCTACACAACTGTATTATTTTCCCCAAACAACATATCTGCAGAGTCGAAACTGAGGAAACAGAGACCCTCTGGATTGTATACTGTAATTTTTGTAGTATGGAGAAGTGTAACTAATTAAAGGTGTCTTTAACAACAAACGTTTAGGATTTTAAAACTACTTTAACATGTCGGCTGGTCTACTCAGTAGAATAGAGCAGAAATAATGTTCCTTTGCTTCACACAAACTCCAGTGGGTTTACTTGGAAAACCTCTTTTATCACAACTTTCCTGTAATTAGTTGTTCATTTATACGCTAGATAAAACTTTTAGTGAAAAAACTGCAGTATGTCAGTATGTGCTCAGCAATTGTAAACCAATACACAAAGGCATCTTATGGCACTGTTATTCCTTTGAATTACAAGAAATAATTAGATACACGAGATTAAAGCGAATGAGAACAAAGCAAGTACAGTACGCCAAGGCACACAGATCTTTAGCTTCTTAGGAGAGACAAATCAGTCCTGAACAAGGAAGCCTAGGACTCTCTTATCCAGAACAAATACTTGAACCCCATAAATAGCCTACTGTTTTTTTTTCCATTTATTTTCACGAGTGCCAATTAGATTAAAAACAGATCAATAATTTCATAGGATGGAAGTGGAAATCAATGTTACTTTGTTTCACTATTTGCTTTTACAAGTACCTATTTCTCATTCAGCTCTATGAGTAGTGACCAGAAAGCGAGAGAGGCCAGATACTATTTTACTTTTTCATCATCTTTACTGATATATATTCTACATTTTAAGGAACAGTAACCTGAACTTAGTGTTCTTTATTTCTTAAAAATTGGTATCATTTAATGCTAATAACAGAATTCTAAAAGTATTAAATTAGAAAAAGATGCTCTTATCCTAGATTATTAGAATTTAGCAATTTAGATTTTTTTTTCTGGTGAAGTATTCTGTGATAGGAACCTTTATGTGATCAAAATTTTGAGGAAAATAGTGTACCTCCTCCATATGTACCTGAGGAGGAAAAAAAGTTCAATAGGCAAAATAACATGATTTTAGCATCTTTTCAAATTCTGATATAAGTGCACCTGAAAAGCAGACCTCCTCAAACTTACAAGTAATATTTCAGTGTATTTAAATTGAACCTTTGTGAAAGCTTCCTGCTAAAGATAGCTGGAACTTGGCTTTTCTTGGCCTGTGTTTTACAGAGAAGCAAGAAGACACTAATGCCTGTCAAAGGCAGCCACAAAAACAACACGTAGGGAGTTCAGGCATTCTTAAATTGAGCAAAATTCTCTTACTCAGCTCATGGTTTTGCATACGTTTCTACCTGCTTTTTAGCAATGGCTAAAAGCTGCTCAAATACCTCATGTTCCAAAATGCCCAGTTTGCCAACTGAGTGTGACGGAAAAATAATACTGGAAAAATAATTAACATGTCTATGAAAAAAGCCCATCCTGAAGGTTTAGTATGAAAAGCACTTGCCCTGTGTGCACCTTGGGCCGCAAGGCTTTTCCTCCTAGCAGCTGCCAGGAGGAGATGCTACCAGACAGCCCAGCCTTGAGGGGCATAAAAGGGATGACCCTGCACATGATTTTCTATCAGACATGGGGATAGTGACCCCCTAATCAGATGTCTACATGAGTCCCAGAGCTGTGACCCTCAATGTGCAGAACATCAGCGTTTATGGCAGAGCTGAGATCTGTTTCCTTAACAAACCAGCCAAGAAAGCAGCAGACTAAAAGCTTCCCACTGCCCTCTCCCCTCCCTGCAACTACTCACGTCACACTGAGAAGTTATGAGGTTCTATAAAAATCACCTAAAATTCAGACACACGCACACTAAAATCATGCTGGTAGGTGAGTATTTGAAATTGCTATAAAGGCCCCTCGGCTGTCTCATTTATCCTGCCCTAGCAGGAAAGGTCACTGCTAACACCTACAAGGCATTCAATGACTTCATGAAGTCTTCCCCATCTGTCTTGTCAGGCACTCAAGGAACTAATAAGGATGTGATAGACACACAAAGCAATCTCTGTAACAAATAGCTAGCCCAGAATAACTAAGCACAACCATTCTTCCGGGAACACTGGGATGCATCCTGATTTCAGCGATGCTGCCGTACATCTGGCTTTCCACCAGCCGTCTGAAATGACATCAATGCAGCTGCTCCAAATGTGAATGTTTGCACTGCTTATTAGAACCTGTTTCCCTACTGAACTTGAGACTGTTGAATGGAATACGGAAAATACACTTTTAGTGACAATTAATGCTCATGCTTGCAAAGATATTGAAGACACAAACAGAAGCAGATATTCAATTTCTTGAGTTCTTTGTGGAAAAGTTTTAAAATTAATGGATAACCAGAAAAGTGTGCATGTGCAAGCAAATATACATATACCAATCCGCGTGCATGTGTGTGTATATACAGAATATGATAAACACAGCATTTTGTGAGACATCTTTGCTCTCATTTCTGTGTGTGTTCGGAATGACAGAAAGGATTCCTGTTTTGCTGAAGATAATATTTCAGTGGTCTAAACTAGTATTTAATGAACCATCAGACATTTCCCTTCTGCTGTCTCCGCTGCTGCTGCTGTTATTTCTTTTCTTTTTCTTTTTTTTTTTTATCAAGGGTGCTACACTGGAGACTGCTTTGTAGAACAGTATTTCGCACAAAAGCGAATGAGTAATGGAAATAAAGCAGGATGAGGAAACTGAAACAACGTAAGTGACTAGACTGCTGACAGTGGGTGAGCAGTAAGTCCTAGTATGTACCCCACCACCCACAACATCTCTGCATCAAGTTCCTGCTCATGAACATCATTTACTTTATGATGAATGTTCTTAATGCAGATAAGTGTCCCCAGAAGTGTTCTCCATCACTTATACTATTTTTTTTCCCACATTTTACCCAGCGATTAGTATTTTCCCTTTTTGTTACTATAGTATTATGTTATCATTAGGTTCTATTAAACTGGCAGCGGGCACAGTGACTTGCAGTTCAATAGCGAACAGGTCACATCAGCAATCAGATCTGGAATTAGAGCAAGGGAAAGTTTCCACCACCAGCAGCCTTGACAGTATTGACCACGTCCTTGATCACTTGTAATTCAATCGTTACTTGCTCCATTCTCAAGACACTTTATCATGCTCCCAGTGGTGGGCAGGTTTCTCAATCAATATCCCTGATCCTCTTTTTATGAGGGCTTGGAGAAAAGTTTATATTCACCTCTGGCTGATTCATCTTTTCAGAGTAACTGGACTGACTCTAGACTTGATGAAAACAATGGAAAATTATGCCCCTGCCCCACCAACTTCTCAATGGATAACTTTGAGAAGGCTATGAAAAAAAACCGCCAAAAGTCCCTCTCCTGCAGAGGAGAGCAGGATCTTGGACACTAGCCAATTCACAGTTTGGGACAAACAGAACCATTGATACCAGTGGAGTCTTCACTCCAGTCTCCACAACCTAAAAGTGAGCCCTAACTGCTCTGTAGCACAGACACCAGGAAAGAGCATTTGCCTTGGTATCTGATGAAAGACAAGTCTATTGTGATAAACCATAACAATGAGGAAGGAATCTATGGTGCACGTTTGAGACTTGCCTTGACTTTAACATCAGTATCTTCATCTATAGGTGCTTGCCTAGAGAAAGACAGCTATTGTCTTGCAGAGTGAGCTCTTCTATAGACGTTGTCCAAGGTATGACACAGAAATAAAGCCTCTCTTTTCAACTGTGCTAGGTATTTCTCAACATTAGATTTTAACTAATGATTTCACTCCACTGTTTTCATGTCTTTACAGATGTTATCATTAATTCTTTCTAACATTTGGTTTCTACAGAAAAAATTCCCACAATTATGGGGAAGAAATCTTTTCTTCCAAGAAGTGAAATAATATGGTCCAAGTCAGAAACTAAAATATTTCTTGTCTCAAAATTCATACAAGATTCTTTAAATATATCTATAATGGACATAGCCTTATGACACTGCATAAATAGAAAGAAATTTTTAAAAAGATCATCCTTAAAGAAAACTAGGATCCAACAAATAATTAAAATACAAAGAAAAAAACTTAACTCTAAGAGTAAGGAAAAAAGAAAATACTTTGTTGAACTAAGCATAACCTTTAGACACAAAAACATGTTTCCCATTTTCTGACTGAATGATACAACAATAATTTGCTTATTCTTATATATAAGATGTTAACATGGTATGTATTTAAAAATGCAAGGTAAATATCTCTGCTCAGTGAATAAAATGAAAATTTGTATTAACATCTAATGCAAAGATTTGAGTTGAGTCTCAAAGAAGACAGAGCATGAACCTTCTTGTCATCTGAAAGAATGGTAAGACAATAAATCACTAGCAAAGTGAGAAAATGCCTATGCACTGTATATAAACTCTGAAATTAATTAGACTGATGAAGTTAGAAATTGCTAAAAATAATCTTTCGTAGAAATCTTTTTTTTTCATCTGAAATTTTTACAGACAAGAATAGGAAGATCATACTCTCTACCTTCTTCCTCTACCCTTGTTTCCTAATTGAAAAAAAAATCTTATCACCAGACCAACTGAAATAGGCAGTCTGCTCTACATGTCTACTTCATGCTCATCACTCCCATCATAACATCTGCTTATTTGTGATTTCAATCTCTTCTGCTGTGGTGATTACTGAAAATGGCCAAGAGAATGTGACCTGTATATTTCCAAGAATATATTTTGAGTTTGGGAATTATGTTTGGGAAATATGGAAACCCTCAATATCACTTAATAGCATCTCTTACTATGTAAGAGTGTAAGAAAACACAAGACAAAATAAAATGCTCTCACCTGCTGCAATACAGAAGATAAAAACTGTAGCTTTAAATGAAGATCAAAAGCCTTTTGTTTTTCGTAGATAGTGGCAAAGCAGTTAAATAGAAAGGCAGAAAAGATATGTTAACATCTACACAGCTTAACATTTCTTTAGGTTCAGGCTTAGGACTTGGGGATGAACAGTAAGGATAAAGAAGTCAACAAATATGTCACAAAGTTTTGATATTCCACATGTTACGACAATATTTAAAATAAAACAATGGCTACGTGATTTTTGTTTGTGGGATTTAAAATAACAAATGTCATTAAAACAGATACTGCAAAATGACACATTATTTTTATAAAGTGAAATAAATGCAAAATAGTGATTTCCATCATCCCAAAACGAAGCAGCCCTAGCAACAGAAGGAGACTTTTGCAGCAGTGTCAAGAAAAGGAAAAGCCTGCTGTATCTAGAATTTTTGTCTCTACCTGACTGCGGTTTGGATATTGCATATTTCCAGTTACAAAAGGGCCTTGTACCTCACCAGTGCCACAGTCAGATGCTCATGTCAGAAACAGCTGGGCTGACTTAACATGTCTTGTGCCAAATCATTTTCTATTTGCTGCTGTTTCTCTCTTAAGAGTTCATTAAAAGGAACAAGAGAGACCCTTACATATTACCAAGCTCCAGTGCCAAGTCAGCAGGTTTCCCTTAATCCCTCTAATTTATTTTGGTCTATTTAAACTAAACTGACTGGTTTTGCCCTGA
Organism: Tinamus guttatus; assembly: GCF_000705375.1. Next base: position 11,182 of record NW_010578544.1, on the reverse strand, counting down.
AATAATCACCCACTACAGTTACCCTGTTGACCATGCCGCAACAGAAGTAACATCCTGCTGAGAAGCAGCACTTTCTTGAAGCTCTTCCAGCTGGATCTGAAAGCTCACATGTCACTGCCAAGTCTTAGGGCTGCTCATAAAAAAAAAAAAAAAGACAATTTTTTTTTTCTTATAACCTCTATTTTTTTCCTCTTTTGTTTCAGCATCATATGCTATTATTTCCTGATTTTCTTCAACTGTATCAGTAAAGTGCCTTTTGTATTTAATTAACAAGTAAATAAATCTTTGGTAATAAGACAAGTGAATGAAATTTCCTATTTCATGAATGTTGGACAGAGTTGGCTTGGGCATGCATGGATGTATCCTTAAGTATCCTATCTCCTATTAAATCTGAGTCCTATTTACAAAAGCGTTGCACTCTCTGTGTGAAGCCAGCTGAAATTCCACACTTTCTCCACCTCTGCAGGTGGATACAGTAAGCATTTGATCCAGTTGCTTAAACACAGACAGATGAGGTGCAATTTGAAACAGCTTAAAGTATCATCTGAGGACTTCCAAAAAGAGTTGTCATATAAGACTTGGGACCTAGGAGATACGTTACCTTTGGACCATCAGCTTAAGGTCACATGGGATATCCTAGGATATCTCAGATGGACTAGACAGACATATTTATGCAACTCTATTGTGCCCCCAAAGTAGCAGAATTGGAAGAACGCAAACATCATTGCTCATTTTTTAAAATAACTTAAAAAAATATGGTCTTAAAGCAACTGGATTTCTTGAAACCAAATATTCGTATTTTGGCAAAATAAACTCATGGCCAACTTAATTCCTCATAGTAAATACTAATAAATAATAACAAATACTTGAGGGAATGCTTGAATGCTTGGCTGAAATGACAATATAAACTTTGTATCTATTAGCCCAGTACTTAGAACTAAATCTCATGCCTCTTTTAGAAAAACAAGCAACTGATTCACCATCTTGGCCAAAATCTCTCCTACCGTCATTCAATATCTCGTAGATAGATCAGTGCAGTTCTTAAACCTTAACGATCATATTTTACAATGTTGTATACATTCCATTTTTGATTCTTAACTTCAGAAGGCTATATAGATAATTAACATAAAAAATGTGAAACACCATATACACATACACGAATGTATCTTCTGAGTTGTCAGCCCAGAACAAACCAATTTTCACAAGTTTCACAGCAACATTTTCCGCTCAGAGATGCAAAAGAGCAACCAACAAAAACTACTACACCTTCTGTAAGGAGCGAGTATGCACTGGTACAAACAATTAACAGTTCATTAATCAACTATTAACTAAAACCTGGTCATCAGGAGTCACGAGCTCTATCTCTCCTTCTAACACTGCTGTTACAACATTGTGGCCATGCATACTGTGATGCTTTAACAAGTCTGTGATACACAGGAGAGATTACCACCCTATGGACGTTCACTGCCATCAAGCAGCTTTGGACATCTGCTTAATGGACCACCTGCCTAAAAAGTAGAAAATGAAACTGCAACTGAGTAAAGACACTCACAGTCACAAGAACAAATGTTTGTCATCACCACCACCTTTGGGTCCCTGGAAGAAGGAGCTATTCTTCAGCTACTTTATGGCCATGAGTGTATTTCTCTCTAACAAACAGGTCCCATCTGCCCTCCCTTGCCTAATCATCCAGGATGGGCCACAAGCACCATCTCTGTGACCAGGCATGGGCATGGCCACCAGCACTCACACAACACCAGGGACCTGGCTAGCTCTTTGGCTGAGGAAAAATGTGCCCACACTCCAAGCTACAGGCTATTCCTCTTGATAAAGACCGATTGTAGCTAGATTTTCTAACACATTTCAGTCTCATCATACTGGTAGCCAAGAAGCGCAGCTTTAGCTGGTAAAAAACAGAGAAGCTTGTAGTGACTACACTGTAAGATGTACTCTCTCAAAATAAAGAATACAGGTGTCTGGCATAGATAAATACACATGATGATGATACTGGTACTTCCCACTTGCCCCCAAACAAAGCTTTACAAAATCTAGGGAGACTAAAATATTTCCAGAAAATGAAGGCATGAATGTTTTATAGAAACAATGTTTATGCTGTTAGTCATAATACCGAGGACCTGTACGTTTCATGGAGGGAACAATGCAGGGAACATTGTGCTACCCCACAAACTTATTTACAGCTCAGAAATATTCAGAAATTCATGTAAAAAGACTGACAGAAAACTGCAGGATTTAGAAATTATGTAACTAAGACTGTGTTGGAGATTTCTGAATAGAGGCAAAAATGTAAAAGATAGAAGCAAAAACAAAAATGCAGGTAAAGCTTTAACAATTACTTCAATTTTCAATGTACATGAGTCAATGAAAAAAAGACTAGCCCCCTTTCATTTTTGCAAATAATAATATCTCTATAACATAATTTATGATAAAGTGTTCACAGAGAAAGTCTGCACTAACTGCCAAATTTACTTAGATGCTACTGAAATTGCATTCTAGAAAGTAATTCTGGGGTCTAGTATGAAATATAATCCTATCCTATTCATGTTCATGAAAGAGACATTGTGGAAAGACAGCTAGAGCTAAATATATCCCAATCAACATATCTGGCACTCTTAATATCATTAATACCCAATGAATATCCAATAAATCCAAAAGGATTTACATTTTTCTTTTTTTATTTAAGTATTTGGTTAGGCTTTTAGGGGAAAGAAATGTAGGGCATAAGAACTGTGCAGACTACTGCTAAAAGTAATCTTTCATTTCACATTTCATTTCACAAACACAAAAGTTGGTTTGCTGACACCAGAAACCTCAAGGGTCCCATAGTAACTCCAGCCTGAGCCCACAGTTCTCTGTGGCCCTTCATGGCACAGCAGACTCAGGCAGGCTTCTCAGGGAGCCTGCACATCCCTGAAAGACCATGAGATACTTCTGTAGCTTAACAATCACAGAAGGCTATCTATAAAAACCGTGGAAGCTGACATGAATTTCAGAGAGCTGAGAACCTCCATAACACCCTTTCAGGTGACAATGAACTTAAAAATGCTGAAAATGACTTAAGTCCTCAGGATATTTAAGGCAATGACACAAAACTAGCCTGTGTTAGTTAACGCCCACCTAAATACTCATTATCCCTCACAAAATAATTTCAAAGATCAGCATTTTCAAACTTGCATCTTAAGGAGAGGCATAAAACTATAAAGCTCAACTGGGGCAGAGAAAGAACCAAGAATTCATGAAGGCTCTGCTTGAGCTAATTCCCCACTGAAGAATCGGGATGCGCCATGTCGTGCACTGGACACATGTCTTAAAAGAGCTAATGCCCCTTTCCAAGCACATATAATCACCTGATTTTTTTTTTCCCTTTCTGGGAACCTGGGGTTAAAAATACTGCGTTTTTTTTTTTTTTTTAGCATACATACCCTTCTGACTTTTCTTTGTGAAATAAAGTTTCCGAAAGAGGCCACTGTTAAAGTAAGGATGGCTAAAATACTCTCAGGATCTACTGATCTACTTTCAGAAGCTCAAAGCAGATTGTAGGCACCTGAAGTCTCATTTTGATTACCCAGAATTAGTATTTGTGTGAAGTTTGACTCAGTTGAAACTTGATGCCCAGATCAGAACTCTGGGTCTCTGTCTGACAATGTTAAGTGCTAATATGAAAGATCAGTAATTCCTTAATGGGTACTCTTCAAAAAATCAGACATCTTAAAGAGGAACCAAATCGAGACATCCACCTTTTAAGGCATTTGAATCTACTAATTTCCTGAAAATAACATTTTCTGTAATTACACCCATTGAGACATTTCATTTACTCATTTTAAAGTTATTGCATATGTTTTGTGAGTTTAGATCTTCATATTTTAGATTATTGAAAGCCATATTGAAAGCCATAAGTGGCAACATACATTCTTATCTTCAGTGTTTCATCTTAAGAGGTTGGTCAGCCACAGAGGAGTCAGAAGACGCAAGTCTTCTGAGGCACAAGTCAGAAGATTTTAGATCACCTTAAAGAGCAACTGCTGAGAATAAGAACAAAAGCAGCCTGCTTGTTTCTCTATAGCTTGAGATAGTTCCACTATCAATGCCTCTGAAGCATGATCATGAATATCACTGGGATATTGCTTTCTTTAATACAGACAGAAAGAATGCATACTGCAGCCATGAATGACTAAGACTCTCTTTTCAATCAAGAACAATAAAGAATTAAGAATTCTGGGCATTCACTTTTTTTTTTTTTTGAACAGGATATGCATTTTATATTTTTAAGCAAGCTATCAATATTACTTTGTAAACTCATGAAAATGAATAAGTACAACACAAACTACAGATTTCCCCAAGGGGTGGGGAATAATTCTGATTTTCACATAGAATCATAGAATGCTTAAGGTTGGCACAATTCCTTTGAGAACATGATTCTGACTGGATTCTGGTCAATCTATTCATGGCACCTTTCTCAGGCACTTATCCAAGGTCTGGAGGCATGGCTGTAGGACAGGAAAATCTTATCTACCTAAGATAACCACTCAGTCCTAATGTTGTCACCAGAGAGAGGCATGAGTTTCCAGACACCTTTTGGTGGAAGGAGAGATGATCTGCTTATTTAAGCTTCTTTTTTTTTTTTCTTTTCTTTCCCATCGATGACATAATCGTGCAATTTCATCAAGTAGATTTAAGCCAAGTATCTATAATCTTAATTCACTGAAAGGTGAATCAGTTGGAAATGTAAGAAAAGGACAAAACAACAGCTACTTAATTCTAAGCATCTGGAGGTAAGAATACATATGAGCAGTGGGAGGGCAGGTTTGAGGACATCTCTAAGAGCAGATGGTTTGAAGCCATGTCCTCAGACCGTCTTAAAGTGAGGGTGCTCTCCATCCTTCCTGTAGAAAATGGGACATGTATGTTGAGCAGCAAAGTCAATTTAGTTTGGGTCCTTGTTTCTAGGACTATTTTGTTTCAGTCTGTGATGTCTAATGCAAAATGCACAAACAAGAAGCCTAATGCTGCCCCTTGCTTCCAAGCATCTTTATCCTTCCAATCCATTTAGGCTTGTTCTTGTCTGCTGTATGTCTTGATTCACCTCTTGGAGTCTTGACTGCAAAGCAGATCTGCTTTGATAAGGAGTGTGGACAACACTCTAATAGGACATCTATCTTCATCATTTGAAAATTATTTTATTCAAAAGAATATATAGAGAATTACTATACCAGAACGTGGAAACAGGATCAGGTGATCCAGGTCTACAGAGACGCTGTTTAAATGTGCAGGAACAGGGTCAGGAAAGCCAAAGCTAACCACAGTGGAATCTGATATGGGAAGTGAAAGGCAACAAGAAGTGTTTCCCCAGGTGTATCATCAGCAAAAGGAAGATGAGGGAAACTATGGGTCCACTGCTGAATGGGGCAAGTGTAACACAGGACAGAGGAAAGGAGAAGGTACTCAATGTCTTCTTTACCTCAGTTTAGTGGCAAGATCTGCCCTTGGGAATTCCAAGCCTTTGAGACAATTGGGGAAAGCCTGTGGCCATAAAGACTGATCTTCAGTAGTGGAGGATCAGGTTAGGGAATATTTAAACAAAGTAGACATGTGTGAGTCCATGGGATCTAATGGGATGCACCCATGAGTGCTGAGGGACTGTCTGGTATCATTGCAAGGATATTCTAGATTACCTTTGAAAGGTCATGGGAATTAGAAGGAGATGTATATAAGGATGTCTGATGTCTGACAAATTGAGGAATTATTGACTAGATAGTGGACAGTGAGGTAAACTGAAAACTGTGTCACCTGCTGATCTCAATGGGTTGTGATCAGCAGCACAAAATGCAGCTGGACACCATTCACTAGTAGTGTCACCTAGGGCTCAATACTGTGATATATACTGTTTAACATATTCATTAATGATTTGACAGGAGTGTACCCTCACCAAGTTTGCCAACAGCACATAGCTGGCAGGAGTGGCTGATACACCAAATGGGTCTGCTATTTAGAGGGCCCTCAGCAGGCTGGAACAATATGCCAACAGACAACATATTAAGTTCAAAAAAGGTAAGTGTAAAGTCCTGCACCTGGGCAGAAATACCCTACACAAAACAGCTTGGCAGAAAAGGCCTTGGTGGTTTTGCTGGTCAAAAAGATCGACATGACCAGCAATGAGCCCTTATGGCTAAGAAGGCCAACAGCCTCCTGGGCTGTATTAGGAAGAGCACTGCTAACAGGTCAAGGGAGGGGACCCTTCTTCTTTATTCTACACTGGTGAGACCACATCTGAAGTACTCTGCCTAGTTATGGTAGGACTAGTACAAGGAAGATATGAATATACCAAATCCAGTCCAGCAAAAGGACACAGTGATGATTAATAAAGTGGAATGTCTATCTCCTGATGAGAGATTGAGAGTGCTAGGACTGTTTAGACTAGAGAGAAGAAGGCTTGGGGGGGATCTTTTCAGTTTATATAAATACGTGATGTGGAGAAGAGTAAAGAGGACAGAGATGAAGTCTTCTCCGTGGTGCCCAGTGAAAGGATAAGAAGCATAGTGCACAAACTGAAATACATGAAATACAAGAAATTCCATCGAAACATAAGAAAGAGTCTTTTCACAATGAAGACCACTTAATAGGTGGCCGCACAAGCTAAATTCATTGCTTTTGAGGTGGTTCTGGAGTCTCAGAGAAAGGAGGACATAGATTAATTGAAGTTTTACTTGTGCAAGCCCCACTCCCAGTGTAAGGGACCTTGTTGTATTTTCCGGTCAAAACTTCCTCTTTCTGGATTCTAGCTTTTTACAATGCTGACCACACTCCTCTTTAATGACTGCTTACCTTCTTTAACTCCTCATGAATACTTTTGCCATTTTCATCTGAGGACAAACTCTCCTTCTGGTTTTCAGGATCTGTTTTAGGGTCTGATTCTTGTTCGTCACCAGAAGAGGTTTCCTTGTCACTCATGTTAGCAGCAAGCTGAAATAACCTGGATTTAAGCTCCTCTTCCATAAGGTCAGGCTTGATTTTATGATGCTGATCCTCACTGCTTATGTCTGTTTCTGATAAGTCATCAAAATCCTGCACAAAAATGAGAAGAACATATAATTACTGTATAGGTACAGAAGAGGAGCTTCCTAGAGAAGTATTGGTATAATTGGTATAAAAAGACACCACACTGTATGTTTATCAACAAAAATGATCACGTCTTTACCAGAAGTCCAGTAAACCTATGCCTGTGGGATAGTATTTATAATTTCTGCCTACTTTCATATTACGTAAAAAGGAACTACCCAAATCATTATGGATCTGCGTGAAACTAGTAAAACAAAAGCCTAAATGTCACTCCTCATTACCAACACTGCATAGTCAGAGTCCAGATAGAGAAACCAAAGTGTGGGAATGAAATAACTTATCCATGGTGACCTAGCAGTTGTGTCCAAATTGCAGTTGAAAGCCATGCTCATTTTCCCTGATTGCTGGTCTTGAGTGCTACCAGTGTTTTTCTTAAGGATTACTAGAAGCTGCAGTTTCCAAAGATGTTACCCTTATTAAGTGCCTGTGCTTAAGATTTTCAGTTTTTCCAGTGAATGTTTGCATAGCTGGATCCACTACAGTTACAATTATTGTCTAGATGCCACCTTGAAACTCTGATCTTCAGGAGCACTTTCTTTTCCTACTTTTCGACCCTGAATGGTGGGAAGTAGCCAGTTTCATTTAACTTTGGTGTTACAAGAAAAAGGGAAGGGTGTTACACACTCAACAAGTCCCCTAATTCGGAGACCAAAGAGAAGAAAGGCAAAATCCTCTTACAAGTCTGTTAGTAGGTTGCCTGCCCAGCACTTCAGGTGGAAAATGGCTCTTTTTTTTTTTTCCCAGCCCTTCCTTCCAGAAAATCTGAAGATACCAGATGGTTATACCAAAATCTAATGTCTAGATACCGACCTAGTATCTGGAACTGTGCTGTCCAGTTAGTACCCAATTTCCCTTGATTTCCTCTACAGTCAGTGGAGCAAGACAGGCATCTCTCTAAACAGACAAGTCCATCTATGACACTGACTGCTTTGTGGAAGTGCTCTTCTCTTCCGGCTGACAGAGAGCTTTGTTTGCTGCTTCAATCAAGTGCATAAGGTAAGGTAGAATTAGGCTGGTTTTAAAGTAACAAATACTTTGAAGCAGGATATAATCATGCAAAAAAACTCAGGAAGATGATGCAAAGAATCCAGTTTGGACCCCAAAAGTGATAATCACACTGCAGTAGGTCTAAATAGAGGATTTGGAGCAATTCTTTGATAGGAAATTATTCTTATTTGCCTTACACTCATCTACAATGACAGGAACAGACACAGCTGGAGAGAGTAAAAGCTGTATTTTCTCTTACATTCATTTGGAAACACATAAGCAGGAGATTTGCTTTGCACAGCCAGCTCTGTCTGCAATTTCAGAATCAGTATTTACGGCTGGACCAATTACCTCCAATTTTTACAGTAACTGCTAACCCTGATAACTTCCTCATAAATGTGGCCATGTGGCTCTTAATGGCTTGACACGTCATGTTCCTAATAGCAGTCTTCACTGATTATACAGTAAACTGCACTGTATTCCCCATCACTCTCACTCCCCATCACTCTCACAACCTTCTGGACAATTTTTATCTGCAGGTACGTGTGAATTGATTATACAAATAAATTATTACTTTAGGTTCACTCTGAGGACACTGAAGGCTTTTTTAGAAAAAGAGGGTTTGAAAGTATACGATTAACTAGAATAAAATGGGAACCACAGGTTTTATGTTGAAGTTTATTTTTTCCCCAACCAAAAAGCTTTTGCAGAATAAAAAGCTCTGTCATATCAACTTCCGAACTGTTCTGAACAAGATCAAGAACAAAACTTCAGTGTGTTTCCACTTTGATTTTATATGTGCAATGATATGCTTTCAAGTGCATTTACAAGCATGGTGCCTTTTAATTTTGCTACTTAAGAATACTTTCTATATTGCCATAACAATGTTTCATCAAATTGTACCAAAATAAATGGTAAGAAATTTTTCAAATAGGTTTTGCACTTCACTCAGCAATTCATTACATATACCCAACAATTTTGCAATGGATAATACTAGCACATTGATAGACTGTGATAAAAATCTGAAAGTTGTTTAATCCATCAATTTGTGCCCAAGAGAGAAACAAGTGTAATTTATAAGATTTTCAAGACAGCGAGCAGAGTTAAACAGTGCACTTGTATTTTAGGAAAATGCACTTTAGTGGAGACTTGTCTCCCCAGATACGAGCTACTGAGAGTTAGGCATCTAGTCTACACTACAACTCCTTTAAATGTAATGGAGAGACATGAACACCTGCGAAGAGCTCCCACACCTACCTAAATGTGTTCTAGGGTTACGAGACTTGCTAGTGAGCTCTGACAACTCTGCACCGGGAGTGTGAGCTTCCTCCAGGAATGTCTATGCAGGAAAGGTTTACCTTGGAGCTGAGGCTGCAAGGGGGAGAAGGCCATCCCATTTTATGCAGATATTTTGGGCAGATCAAATGTTTACTATTCTTGTTTCAATAAGCCGACCAATATGACTATAAAATTAAGCAGAGTAGTGAGGAAGGCTGTCAGTTCAGAGATGCAGGTTTTCCCACATTGTCACCTCATCTGCTGCACCACCAAGTACTGACAGACAGCAAGAATCCACACACGATTCCTGTAGAGGCCTCTTCTGCACATCTGCTCAGCTTTTAACTGCTTAGCAGCTCTCTGAGAATAATAATGCGTATGTACTCTTATGCAAAGTAACATCACTTAATGTAAGGAATCCAGAGTGAGAATGACAGTCACAACTCCTCTTGACCGTGAAAAGATACCAGATTTCCAGATCACACACTATAACAATGGTTAGGTTGATCTCTGCTGCCTATACCCAAAATTCAGCGGAATCACGCAGAGACCTGCAACAGACTTAGCATGCATTTTGGATGAAGGCAGGACAGGACAACCTAGTTAAATTGCCCAGCTTCAGCAGGTTAGAAATTAGGATATAGTTTTAAGCACAAGATGAGATAATCCTCCTAGTAACACCCCAGTGCTGCTGAATTGGAGCCATCCTGAGCCTCTCCTTCCTTTCCTTGGCTGTAACGACTTATGTAGGCTCAGCAAAGGGGTCCAGGTTGCCACACCTGATACAGGATGGGTATTGGACCACACTGGATGCAGAGGAAGGGAAGGCACGAAGGCAGATAGGAGGAAGTTATTCCTCTCGGTAGCAGCAAACTAGTTCTTTGCCTCAGCCACATGTGCAACCTGAAATGTTCTCAATTCGAACTTGTACTTTATGCAGGTAAGGAAATTTTCCTAGTTCATTAGCACGGAAA
>NW_010578543.1:354243-404712 GCF_000705375.1 Tinamus guttatus | reverse complement strand
AAAAATGTGAGAATTTTCCCTTTTTTTAATTTAAAAAAATGTGAGAATTTTCCCTTTTTTTTTAATTTATTTTTTTTTGCTAAGGAAATAATCTGTGTAGTTTTTCTCCTGGATATCACTCTTCTGGAACCTCATATATTTCATATACCTGGGCTGTCTCTGCCTATACACTGGAACCAGCTTATACATTTGATACTGTCTCCTGCTGTGAGATTCAGAGGTCCATGACAGCCATGTTACCAAAAACAACACAGACACCTTTCCCATTTTGATACTCACTATGTAAGGTTTTTGAGCCAGCTCGAGTTCTTCTATCTCTCTAATTTCCACTGTGTCCCTTCCTACACGGCATAGAGGAGAATCGTGCTTAAAAAAACAAAAAAGGTGTTTTCAAATATAGGAAATGATTTTGCTCTTTCTTTTGAATTCCATCATTACTGGAATTCACTTCCAAAAAAGACGTGCTAAGACACATGTCACAGCGCTGCCTTCCCCACAATTAACAGAAAGCCAAGCCGCTCATTCATTCATTACATCCTTTCCTGCCAGACAATGTACAAAACTGGCGGCTCTTCTTGTCTCTCCAAACCCGTCTTTTCTGCACGGGTTCATTTTTTTCTTTGCAGAAATGAAGTCTTTCCTTGTGAGTGGTGCCTGACTGACAGCCTCAAAAGCTCCGTGTTTCTTTGTACAGAGAGCAAATTCACAGCCAAAGTCTGCGGCACGAGATTGCCCGTAGAGCCCTGTGCACGATGCCCACACGGGCTCAGCAGAGCTCCCCACGTCACATCAGGCACTCAAGGAGCCTGCGTGTGACCCGAGCGCTCGTGAATCTGGCAACTGAAGCCCAATAAGTATGAATTCCATTCTTTTTTTTGCTATGTGTCTCCAAAATTTGAAGAACTATATTGTAACTGTATGTTTATTTCACATCAACTTGGGATGGATCTTTCTTTGTTGTCCTTAAAACTCTTTGATCAAAGTCCTATCTTTGGCATCTTTTATCTCAACCAGTGGCTCTCCTGGAACAGGAGGAACATCGTTTAACACTTCTTTGTCCTAGGGATCGAGCACACACATTCCTACACTATTCCTGATGATCCCCTCACTACATTGCACTGAAATCTGCCTCTGGGCACCCACAGCACTCGTGGACTTGTGTGGACCCACTATCCTGTCTCTCCTCAAAGGCTATCAGGCTCTCAAAGCCCTTTTCAGACTCCAGGCAGAATTGTGCTCACACAACAAGCATCACATCCTCTTCAAAACCGGTGTTTTTATGGTACCTGTGTGTGCTAAAGGCCCTTCATTTGATTTATCTCTTTGGTGAACTAAACAACAAGCCCTTGCCAAAGAGTAAAGGCACCTATGAGATTCAGTAGACTTAAATGAAATTCAGTCTCTCAAGACCTGACCTTAGCAGTGAGCCAATGCAGAAGAGCTCTGGCAAAAAACAGCTGAAGACAAGAGCAACTGAGCTAAAACTGCTCCTCACCACAGGAAACCGCTTGGAAGTGGCAGCCTGAGCCACCAGCAGCAGAGGACAGGAGAGCCCTGGCCGACCACCACCCGCATGGGAGCTGCCTGCGGAGGGGACGGCCACCCCGGGACACCCTGCAGCTCCTGCGCCCCGGGCCGGGCAAAGAGGAGGCCTTTCTCGCCCTCAGGCACTGTACAATACAGCAGGTTCACGTGTTTCATCAATCCTTGTGTGAAAATCTATAGAACAGAAGGAGATGTACTATTAAATATAATGAACTGCATTATCTGATAACCTGTACAGGGAGGGCTTTAAATCTAATTTCTCTGAGTCTGGTTCTTCATTACCATTTTGGGAAGAATTAGAAGCTAAAGCTCTCTTTCTGCTTGTTGTCTTTTAATCCTCTCCTTCTTAAGTCAATATAGCATAAAAGTGTCGTAAACCTAATGCTATGAAGTTTTATGCCCCTGCAATAACAAATCCCCAAAGCACCGGGCATCCTTGCTGCCTATACGGCCCTCCTGAGCTGCTTCCCAAGCCTGGTCCCTGTTCATGCCCCTTCCTCCTGAGAGGGAAGATGGGTGAAAAATTCAACAATACTGCAAAACAAATGTTTACTGCAGCTGTGAATATAGGAAAAGCAACTGTAAAACTGGCTTTCAGTTTCACTAATTTGCTCAGCTTTGGGTGAAGATGAAGTTTTATGAGGTAAGTAGCCCAAATTAGGCTACAGAGACATTTCAAAATGCATGGAGATTTTAAGGTGTTATATATGCATTCCGGGTTGCTTGAACCCCTCGGGCTCAGAACAATTACTGCAGAATGCTATTAATTTTGTAGCACGCTTTATGCTGAACTGTAGGTGTCATAAAAGAGAACCCGAGACGAAGAGCTTACTTTACTTTGGCACGCATTCTGCAAGGCAAAGCAGCTCCCTTGGGATGCCAGGATAACTGGGGTGTACTTACTCTAAAAGCTGATTATAACTGCTTCAGATAGCGGCCTGCAATTGCATCTCTTCAAATTTATTTACCTGCTCTTCCTTTTCCTGCTATAGCCACATCCCCAGCATCCTAATCCCTACAAAGTTGCAGCCCAGCCCACAGCTGCTCTGAGTGCCGTTCTCACGATCGTGGTCGTGGTGCTGCTCGCAGCCAGCAGCGAAAACTCCTCTGGATGTCACGAAGGAAACCGCTTGTTAGCTCCACTCCGCCCTAGAATTTCTCTTCTTCCTCACAAGCATACGCCAGTATGTCCTGGCAGAAACCACCCCCGCACCAGAATACAGGACATGGAGCAGAGCAGCAAAATGCTGGATGATCGCGAGACACTTCCCGGGCACCAAGAGCAAGCACAGAATTTTGCACCAATGAGCAATAAAGCTAATTAAGTCGGATAAGGAGGCATGGGATGTCGGCTCCCGTAGAGCTAAGCACTGCATGGAGAGGTATCAGAGCAACCTCGTTTGCCTTCTCCATCAAGGCAAGGCCATAGGAGAACACCAAGCAGTAGGAAGTACATAAATATGGCAGAGCAGGGGGAAGGGGATGCTGCAACCTGTCGTCACATCAAGCTGTACCAAAGCCTGCTACGTACAAGGGCGCAAGGCAAAATCTGGGTTCTGAGATACGGTGACTAGGCAGTAGCACTGCATCCATCAGAAGGTACTTAGGGAACAACTACCTTGAAATTATCCCAAAGAACTGCTATCCTCGCTGTGGAGTGCCAACTATTAAAAGAAATAAAGAAATAGATTCTGTGTGAAATGTGATGACACCAGCTGTCATGACTCTCTTCCCAGCCCTTTCTGCACTGCCCATATGATGTTTTGTTTCCCTAAAGGGAGGCTGTGCTGGCAGTGGGGTACTCACTGTCCCCAGTTATGGCAAAGTGTTGCAGTCTGGTATCAAACACTTGCTATATTTCATACCAAAATCAGCTGCATTTTAGCGCCAAAGAAACAAATTTAACTCAGTCTGTGTGGGGAAAAAAATCTACACAAATTATGTCATTATCATTATGCTCGCATTACTATAGTTTCCTGAATCTTCTTAAATCTAAGTTTCTTCCAAAGTAAAAAAAAAAAAAAAAAGAAAAAAAAAAGAATTAATAAAGAATATAGTAATGGTCACTCCTGAGCACATTTTACTAAGTCAGTTTAGTGACTAGGTAGTCTTCATGGTTATACTTGAGGGGCAGTTACTAATTTAGTACCATTTTCTGTTACTAGAAAATCTTCACATAGCTCATGATCTCCATTGATTTGTCTATCAGCTTTACTCAAAAAATCACTTCTGCAAGTTACAAAACGCACCCTCTATCTTGATGAGAAACCTCCTGATGAGAAAAATCTAAGATTTGATATTCAAAACATGAGCTGGGTGGAGCATCATTGCTGCTTCCTGAATGGGTTTGAATAAATCAGGCCGATGGCTTGAAGAAGCTACTGGGCTGCTTCTGTTATAAAGAAAATATGCAAGATTAAGTGAATAACAGGTAACCTAAGGCTTTTCCTTTCTGTACTGCAGAAACCTTTTCCAAGGCCTTGTTTCTAACAGGAAAATAGGATACTGTAAAGTTTATTGGCTTGGTGGAGAGTTTAAACTTATTTCATCTTATGACAATCATAAAACATAACTCCATGGGGTAAAAAGGGTAAATGCAGACTTTGGACTTAAATCTTTTTCTGTTTTTACTGTCTTTGTGCTTTAATGCTACAGCAAATGACTTGGCAACTCTTCTCTCTTGCTTTTCTCCCCAAACGCTTCCAGTTCAAACACGCAAACACTCACGCTGGACACTCACTTCTCACTGTCACCGAGGGAGCAGAACCTGGGAGCATTTGCTGGGATCAAACACATGGAAAACACAAACCTACGTTAAAGCAGCAATACAGAAAACAGAAAATACTTGATGCTATTTACCTAACTCTTTGTCCCAAAAGTCATGCAGTGAAATCTGAACAGCTTTCTGCAGAATATTAGAAAAGTTACAAATTCTTGAGGTCTCGACAGAAGTTGCTGTTGATCATTTTCTCCACGTATTCAATGCACAAGCATGCCCCAAGAAAGCAAAAAGCAATGCAGTCAGGATTAGAGCAGAAATCACTAAACATCTGTTGATTACAACAACTAAACAAACAATCCCTCCAATTAACTTGCTAATGCTGTAACCCAGCAGTCCATTCCTTCCTGAAATGTCCATTCACCCTTCCCGCTGCTCCCACTCCAGGAGGTGGGCAGGTGGAGAGCCCAGGTACGAGCAGCACTGCATGCACTGCCATGAGTTTTCCTCCAGACCCTTTCCCTTATGCTTGATCACTGTTTTTTTATACTGGTTGCTATAAATACTGATTAATGAATTACCAAACAAACAAACAAACAAAAAAACACTTTGTTTTGTCCTGCATTTTGCAAATTCCCTTTAAAAATATAACACGGAACTAAGAATAACGTACTGCAGTCACTTGCTCATATCCCTTCCGTAACAGGCATCCCCTTCTTCCCTCACATCCCACTACAAGGAGCTCAGCTGAGCACACAGGAGCCGCGCACATTTCCCCGTTTGTCACAGGAGCTCCATTTACATTTCCATGGTGACATACACAGCTCTGTGCTTTGTTCCTCAGGAGTAAAATGTGCAGGATCTCTGCCACACACTAGAAATGCCAGGACATGCAATTTCATTTGCAAAAAGTCCTTCCCCCCTTTAATTCTATTATTTCGGTCTTGCTCACTTGCCAACCCTCTTGGCATCGCTGGCTGCTTCACAACACCCAACTTCTAACAGAAAGGGCAGGAAGGCGCCTGGGAGAGCTCCAAATCCAGCCATCCTCGCTGCTGGCTCAGACGCTGTTCACACACAAGGCCCCTTAACTGAAGGGAGAATTTTGACTGTGCAAAAACGGAGCGAGGTTGCTCTGGCCTGCGGCTGCAGAGCGCAGCGCTCCCATTCCCGCGTGAGACCTGCTCGTGTGAGCGGGAGCCCGAGGAGCCCAACCAGCCTTCAAAAGCGCAGCCAGCGTCTTCCTCTGGGAGGGAAGTTTTCCATCCTTTGACTTGACATGTTGCACTACGCTGGCCTATAGAGTGGAAGTCTGGGAGATACTGCAAATAGAGAATCTGTTTCTGCATCCTGGTCATATAAATCATCATATTTCTCCAGTTAGGCAGTCATATGTATGGGCAATAAAATGCTGTTGGCCTGACTTTTTATAGCTCATGCAGGTTACAGAATACAGAAAAATATTGGATGAGATTCTCCCCTGGAAGAGCTGGCCGAGCTCCAGACAAGAATCTTACACGTCCTTTTTGAAGTCCCATCATGTTCTTCTTTTCAATATCACCTTTCTTCTTCTTTGCAAGGCAAATATAATATTTTATTTCTCTAATACAGCCCTATCGCTTCCCTGCTGTTTAAGAGGGAGCCTCAAAAATTAAATCAATCACGTGCACATTTTAAAGCATGTTTTGTACAAATGCCCCAGGGCAAAAGCACAAAGAATACAAGATACTATAAAATAAATATTTTAAAAGCTAAATAAGACAAATGGATTTTTCATTTTCACCTAAAAATAGAAAGCATTTTGAGGTTGTAAAACATGAAGGAATCACATTTCACAGCTGTGGAGCCTAGTGAATAAAATGACAGGGTGCATTAGGACTGTCCACACACACACACACACGAGCTAAAAGCTTTTTAGAGGTTGAAAAATATACCTTGATTAAGTGTTCAAAAGACAGAACTAAGAGATGCAAATCCCTGTAAGTTAGGATCAAACTTTAAAGTCAAACCTATTATTACAGTAGGTCAATTAGTTTCTTTTCAAGCAGGGCTAATACAATAGAAAAAATATATTCTCTGAAGCTATTTTCAGGAACTGATAAGGCTTTGCTCAAAGGTAACATCAAAGGCTGAATGTTGGAATATTCACAAATAAAAGATACCTTGACACAATCAAGTCAAGATTAAAGTTTCAGCAACTACTTTGAATAAAAAGTCTGCTGCTTTGCAGGGACTGAAATGCAGCCTTTTTTTTTCCTGTAGATGTCCCCTTTCCAGCTGTGCAGATGTGAGTGCTCCAGGGAAGGAAGATATAACCTGGGTTATGCAGTTCCACATATAATCTGATCTGAACTAAAATGTGCTGTAATTCCGTTTGGAGCTCTGTGACTGGTGGGATGCAGAGAGCTGATATCTTTTCGAAGTCCTGTTTATTTTAGCAATAGCATCCAAGCATTTAGGGAGAAATATCAGTAAAAATATAGAAACCTAAACAAAGCAGTTCACATTAATGACTATCTTTTCCTGACCTTTTAAACCCTTTGAATCTTGGAAAGACACAGAATCCTCAAAAATGAATAGTTTTGGGACAGTGTTTTGCCATTTTCCAAGTATTTGGAGGGATGCGCTTATCTTGAACCACTCCTTCCCTTGCTGCTTGCATTTGTGATATTCACAAACGGAAATTATTGCTTTTTTAATGGTGCTTTTTGGTGCAGGTGACATTCACCTTTCAGGGCTTTTTAATGCTGCTGCTGACCACAGTATTATTTAAAATTTATTTCCAGCATATTTCGCTACTGCTGGAATTGAAACTCGTCCCCTTCCTCTCAGCGATCAAGAACAGCATAACGCAGGAACTTTGCCTACTGCTCCCTTGATTTATTTCCTGTGTATCACAGCTTGTAATGCAAGGACATTTCCTAAAAAGTGGCTAGTGATTCACTTGCAGCAAAAGAATAAAAAGACCTAATTTTCCATAAGTTAAATCAGGTGGATTAGCACCTCCCTAGATTTAGAGGTGCTAGCTTAAAAATGCAGACATAAGAGACATGAGAATTATTACTCAGTTTTTAAAACTGAAAGTCTATATGGTGAATATACAAATTTTATTTTAGCTTTATTTACAAGGGAACAGTTATGGTCGTGACTGATACATTTTTGCAAGGCTTGGATTGGATGGACTTTTATAGAGCTGACCTTTACTATTATTGAGATGTAGTGATTGCTGTAAAATAGAGCTTGCCTCTTCTGACCGACTCCATTCTTGGACTGAAAACCCTTGCTTTGTTGTTCTTAGATGTTGTGTCTGATCAGAATAGCATATGCGAGCAAAGCCTCTGCCTGTATGTTGGTTAATATGCCCATATTAAAATCCATACTGTAGAAAAAAATATTGACATGTTAATCATTATCTTCCTGATTTCAAGTACCAGCTGATACTCTCTTCACTTGTAGCATAACAAGGAGAGCAGCCATATAATCAGAGGGAAATTGAGTTGAGACTTCCAAGGTTGACCCAATGTCCATTTTTTTTGGTGATCCATGAGGTGAAAAAGCATTTAATGCCACCTACGGTTAATGCCACCGAGGGGTCTTTTAGATACACGACTGCTACAGCACACCACCAAGCCCGGGGCCGCCTTTGCCCCTGCGGGGCCTCCCGGGCGCGGGCCCCGGCAGCTCCCACAGCGCCCACGTCCCGACGGAGGCAGAATGAGGGCTCCTGGGAGCCGCCGCGGCCCCTGCCTCGCGCTGCCGCTAACCTGCACCTACCGCCCGAGCTGCGGAATCCCTGCGGAAAGCGAGCCCGTCCGTAATGTGCGGCACTCACACTAAAAAAACACATCAAACATGCTGAAAAGCTTGACTCTTTGGGGATAGTTTTGTCACAATTTTCACTGAAATTCAGAATATATTACAGAGCTCTTTACTACCGATTTTAAAATGTAGAACTTCTGCAAACACGTAGCACCACTCTGAAATTTTCTTTCGTCCTGAATCAAAATGACGTGGCAAAAATGTGGATCTTCCTATGAATTAAAATTTCTGAAGGAATGTTTTAGAAAAACATCAAATAACGTTGGCAAAACAGTTTGTCTCAGTAATACCTTTCATTTAATTTCAATACCATTTTGTTCTTACTTTTAAATGGCTATATGCTATTACATGAAATCAAAATGAAATGGCTTGCCTCCTGTTTCAGTCCAAATTGTACCATCACAAAAAAAAATTGATAAAGCAAATAAATTCCTCTGAAAGGTTTTGATTAAATTAAATCTGCATTTTCCAGTAGAAAATTGTTCCATCACTTTTTTCTTTTCTATCAGGGTTAATATGGATCTGCGTGGCTTAGTGCTGTGGCAGAATTCAGAGATCTCTGATGGATGTTCTCAATTATATCTGATACCTGTGGCTACAAAAGGCCACGCTGGCAGTCAGGAATAATCAGCATTTAAGGATGCCTGGATGTAGGAGAAATGTGTTACAGCTTCTCAAGCAGCTACGCGATGACTGATTCTCCTTATATTCCCTTATTGCAGGGATCTTCAAGTGTCTGCTTAAGTAGGAGTCAGGCAAAGCCACCTTCATATTGGATATTGCAGATGTAAGCCCTGTGTATAGACATGAGTAGGCTAAATATTGCAGTACCTTAGGTTTTATGACTTGGCAAGAGGCTAAGTAGAGTGGAAAGCTGTAAAAACAAAAACTTTCAGCTCCACTAAGCTGAAAACTGGTATCTAAAGCATCAGAAATATAACTGCTGCTTCACATAACTAAAAAGCTCATCCTCCCAAAGGCCTCTTCTCCCTTTCCCCCCCACCAACTTGACTACTGCCGGTAGGATGCCAAAGGAGACGACTGCAAAACACGAGCGCTGCCACTTTCCTGAAGTGACTCAGCTCTGTATCTTTTAATCAAACCTAGATTTTTCCGTTGCTAATTTATCCCAGAAAGGATTCTCAACAGAAGGTCACAGCCTCAGGCCCACTTAAAATAGGGTGGAAATAATGATCTTAAGGAAAGCGCTTCTGGAGGGATCCAAGGGTAGCAATTATTCTCGTGATGCGAGACACGCTTGTCCTCCTCTCAGCGGTCTGCAAGGGTAGAGGGGGTTCTGAATATCGAGTCACTGGTGTGGCTGAAGGTTTAACATGGTAAAGGATATTTGCTAGGTTATTTTGTCATTTGAAAGGTTTCTAAAGTTGGGTGTGGACCATCTGTTCCAGAAAAAACCAGCAGGAAACATCTGAGTAGTCAACTGGTCAGTGGCCGAGATACTCAGATGAGACCCAGGCGATGTCTCTGCTTTGGATTAGGCAGAACAGGGGCAATATTCCAGGTAAATGCCCTAGCCAGAAGCATGGGACATGATGCAATGAATATTTATTAGTTGCAAGAATGCAGGATGGACACAAACATTTGGGAGCTAGAGCAGATCTGTGTGAGTGTGAGAATCAAACCAAGCCCAAGCCAAAACTGGTCTCAATGATTACTTCTTTCTCTAGTCAGGACTACATCTGAACCATGATGTTGAAACAGAACAGCTCCAGTTGGAGATGAACCATAACTGAAGCTAAACTAAAACACGTCCAGATTTGGCTCAGAATGTATGGAACTGACACGATGCTCGGTCTTGGGGGAGTCCCCTGTGCCAGCTGCAGACTCAGCTGGCCACGTGAAGCTGCGATAGCCGAGTTCAGCACCCACAAATGGGCACCGGGTGGCAGCGAGGGCAGGCAGCACACGCGGTACCTCGGAGACCTCAGTTCAGCCTAGCAGGATATTTCTGCTGCTATAAATTAGGTCTGTGGCTTTTGTCCTACTTTAGGCTTCAGACAGCTCAGGATGTGAGGAGTCCTAACACTGGCTTAGAGGTTGTCTGCTCTCCAGGCTGATTTGCCTAGTGGGAATTTAATAAAGAATTAGCCCAACAAGTTTTGAAATTGTCCTATATTAAAATTTCCCTTAAAAAGGAAGAAATATAAATCAGCACTTTCAGTACTGAAGTAATACATGTTCCATGTAATTTCTGAACTTCTAAATAAAGAAGAGGAAAAATTCTTTTCAAGGCCCGCTTTTACTATTTATTTGATGACTTCACCTGGTATAAGGAAATTAGAAAATGTAATGCCAGCTCTAGAAAACCTGTAATAGTGGCTTTTAGAACAGTTTGTTGTGCACAACAATTATAAATTAGGTTATAAAGTTATTTAAGCTATAATGGAAAGGTGGTAACTAACTTCAGATAATTGACAGCAGCAGAAGTAAGAGCAAGCAGAGTCAGAAGAGCATTACTCATCTTACTGATCTATAAAACTTACTTTTCTAGAGGAATTCTCTAGCATTTAGATTCTGTTTCCTTATGTACATTTAAGATGGAGTAATTGCAGTTGGATAATGAATATGTCTTTCTCATTGAAAAGTCAATATTTAACACCCATTGTGTTCTGGTTTGTAGGATGTGTTCCATTCAGGTAAGAATGATTTAAACCAAAGTAGTTGAAGAAATATATGAACAAAACATTGAATATGTGCCCTGAATCAAAAAGACATATTTTACAGTACAAGACTCATAACAACACTCCTTACTGCAGACTTACTGTGTCTAGCTTAAAAAGGGCAGCATAAGACTCCCTTGCATCAACCCACAAAAGCCTTTTTTGTCCGTCTATAAATCATTTTCAGTTCCAGGCTATTCTAATGCTTTGTCAGCACAACAGAGTTTGCACTTGTTAATCAACAATAATTCAGCAGGTGTTTAGTCTCACATGTCTCCCATCTTAGACTGTGGACAACAGTGGCTTTAGATCTCAGAAGCCGCACAAAGTCACATTTTCTAAGCACAAATCCCTAAGTGAGATTAACTATGATTTGACTTATGACTATTAGGAGTCTCATAACGCCACGGAGTCCAAATCTGCTGTTGCAGAAGTGTCGATTTTACACTGGAACTAGACCAGCAGAACGGAACATGAATGCTGATACAATCAAAGCATTTAATTGGGATTCGCAACACCATGTTGGGAAAGAAAATACTATTACTTCTGTTTCACACATGAGAAGAGAGACATGGACAGATACGGACATTCATCCTTTTAAAACTGGGAAAATTAGTCTGAAGTTCTTTCAGGCAGTACATGCAGTTTAGATATCTATAACTGACTTGATGTAATTATCTGGTCCTCCCATTCTGTTCTTAGATATTCCTCATTAAAGCACATCTGATCGGCCCTTACCCATGCCAAATGCTTTCGGGTTAGCTTTCTAAAGAAAATTGTGTCTTTAAAATAAATATAAGACCCTCTTTCCTCTGTACTTAAATGTTCTTTTTAATGGAAACATGGAGAGCTTTGACCTCCCAGGGAAGAGAAGGAAAAAGAGAAGGCAATTGGAAGGCAGGCAGTTGAAGTCTTATCCAATGTTTTCGAAGATGACAACATGATATTAAATGAAGAGCCTAAAATAAGACTTAGGTATCCTTGAACGGTTCCAAGGAAAGGTACAGACACAGTGAAGGAGGGTTTGTCAGACAGTCGTATCAGATTCTCCCTTTTTTTTTTTTTATGAGAGTTAAAATAAGTGACCTACAACATCATACATTATCCTTGCTAATGTTTCAATGCCATTACTCTGACAGTATAAATCATTCACTGTCCTTATACACACTTCAACCATGAATGCAATTACCTGGCACATCACTAAAAATAATTAAAATGTAAGGGGCTAGCTAATTTGAGATATTCCTAGATGCTGTCCTGAGTAGCCTGGAAAACCTTTCATGGTGCTCACACAGGTGAAACAGCAGATTTTATAAACTATGTAGCAAAAGATACAGCTGAGTTTTGGATTAAGAAGAACTCTCCTATCGTGAAAGTACAGCAACTCTAACTGATAGGAAATGCAACGATAATCCCTCCTGATCCTCAAAGCCAGTTTCATACTTTAACAAACACAGCCATAGGAATTCAGAAGGTGGTGCTAGAAATGACTTTCTGAGGTCACCTATCTCAGCTGCATCTGGAAGGCAAGATCCATTTGACCTAAATAAACAACCACTGGCAAGTTCCTGTCTCACCTGTTCTTGGAAACCTCCGATGCTGGAGCTCCCATGTCCTCCTGGCCAATATACCCCAGTGCTGAGCGCATCGTGTACACGATCACAAGTGTAGCATCAATCACAAGCATTGGCAGCATGAGCTCAAATTCCTTGTAAATTCATCAGTCCTTTTTCTCCTCCATAAAAGGTACCGCTACACCCCAGTGCTTGAGTACTAATTACTTTTTTTCTGCAACACAACCACTGGAAGAGCAGATCCAAGATGGCACAACCACTTCCTCCCCATCAAAGCCAGTAGTAAGGAAATACATTACTAATGTTGTCTCCAAATTCCTCCTGCTTTGCAGATGATTTTTCAGAAGCTTGTGAAGGCACTGGTTCTTTAAAAGAGGCATGGGAGATGTCTGTAGGACACCATCTCTTACTCTCTGCCTCTGTATGTTGAGCTGTACTGCTGAGAGCAGCTTTAGCGTTTGAAAAGCTTTATTAATGATAAGCTTGTTTAATTTCTCCTGTTCTTTGTGGATCTCCAATCCTCTGAGAAGTAGAAACAATGGAAAAACAACCTGGAAATAGCTCAGCACTAAACCAAAGTAATCATGAACAGACTACACCAATCATACAAGAATTCAGACATTTCCTAGGGATTTCATTCATATATAAATTCTCCTTCTGCTTTCTATATATAAATGTATACACACACACATAAATATATATACACAAACATATAAAGACATATATTATACATATATACATATATAAAAAACACACACACATACAAAGCAGGAGAATTTTCTTATTAAAAAAGATTATACAAAAAATATAAACAAGGTTCTTGTACATTGAGATATAAGATCAGGCTAAAAAGTCCAGATTACCTGAAGATACTGTTAGTAACAAGTACAGTATTTAAAAGAGAGAGAGAAAAAAAAAAAAAAAGGTGGAGAAAGCTGCCATTCTCACCCTAAATACTCTTGGAAATCCAGAAATTCAGTAACAGCTTGACTGTACTTTACCCAGTAGGTATAAAGGAATTTGAAGCCATCTATTACTAAGTATCCCTTAGATAATTATGAAAAACATCAATGGCTTCTCAAGATCTGTGAAGGCTGTAAAGCGTATTTGAGCATTTCTGCATAGCAATGACACCACAAACAATGCATATGAATAATGTCACCTGGGGGAAGTCTGGAAATGCAAAATAAAAAGGGACCACAAATGGCATTCAGCAGTTTACAATAGTAAATCCTCACACAAATGACATTAGCTAAATAATAGCAGAAGACAGATGAACAAAACTCCATAAGCCAGAGCAAAACCCCAGTAAGCAGAAAAAGAATGTCAGACATCTGGATCACAAAGGAAAGGGATTTTATAAACCGGTAAAAAGAAACACCAGGTAAAGAAATTCTGTGGCCACAAACTACCAGTTTAGAAGTTTAAAACTCTATGAACTGGTGCAAATGGATCAAACTGTGCAATTTTATCCCTACTGCCCTGCATTTACTATTTTTACCACTTGCGAGTTCACGGCAATCCTCAAATGACGCAACTGGTGCTTGGATCCATCCCACGGGCATTGGTTTCACCCAAATAATTTCTGCTGTAGAGCAGGTCTGCACTGTGGGCACGAGACGCCATTACCTAAACCCTATAGAGAGACAGACAACTTTAAGGGAGTTCTTATCCACATCAGACCTCCCATCCTATGGGAAACTCATTTATGACATAGGAATAAATGAGACTCGCCAGTCCAGCAGGGAACTACTTCTGAGCTTTTCCAGTGAGTGATCGGATCTGGAACTGAAACTTACTGATAAAATCAAATACATGAAGCAGCCGCAAATGCTATTTCACCACCACCTTCTCAACTGCCAGGGAAATAAAAGGAATGCTAGAGACTGGATTAAAACTCACTGCGCTTAGTCAGACTATCCAAGTTTTCTTAATTCTAAAAGTAATTGCTGGTATATTCTAGCAAGTTAGGAGCTGACCTTGAGTGAAAAGAAGCATTCAGCAGAAGGATGATTTGCCTTAGGAGTTGATGCAGCCTACTTAAAACAAGGCAAACAAGGGTAAAGAATTGAAGAGAAGTATTTTTCTGAATCATAACTTTAATCTCATCATAATGAGATCAGTGAACAAAGTTGCCCGTGGAAACAAAAAAGAAAGATTGGAAGTGTGGTAAAAACCATCAGAAAAGAGTGATGTAGTCTAAGCTTTTCTATTTGTTAAATACAGAGAAGTGAGTTCAGTATTTCATGGAAAAATACAGTATCAACACAGCCACTTTGTACTTGACAGTGCAGTGACACAAGTGACTAAAGGGCAAGGGACTGCAGGCAGAAAGCCCTGGGGCTGGGGGCAGGAGGCGGCGCGGAGCAGAGGAGCGGCAGGGGATGCTCCTGGGCAGGGACAGCTCCCAGGCTCCGGCTCTGTGAGAACCGGCTTCACGGAGCCTCATCGATTTCAAAGGTCCCGTGTGCCCGGAGCAAGAACCTGCAGCACAGCTGAGCCCCAGGAGAAGCAGGGAAAGGGAGAGAAACCTTCAGTTAGTCCATAATGAGGAAATGAATGAGAAGGGGAAAAAAAAGCAGTATATTACAACAATGAAGATTAAGTAACATACCCAAATCTAATGTATGGCCCATTTTGCAAGAAAGAAAATTAACATAATGTGATAAACTAAGGAGATTCAACAAATCATTAAACCTTTGTAAGAGTGAATGTTCCAAAGCATCAGCATAAATTTCAGAATCGCCCATAATGAAAAGTCTTAATGAGTGAAGAATCAAATCAGGGATCAGCTTAGGCCATTACTTAACAAATCAGAATGAATGGTTGGTTGGTGATAGAAACCCCAAATGGCAGAAACTGAGGAGGAGGCTGAAGGAGGAACAAAAAAGCAAAAGGTTGAAAAAAGCCGTGGCCAAAGCAGTTCAGACAAACAAAGGAGCATGATTAAATATGGGCACTCAGGGCTCCGCAGAGAGCACAGATCACGAAGAGAGTCTCCTTTAGCTGGAACATATGGTGCTGATTTCTCTGCACTTGGAACAGGTACAAAGCATTCAATTAAATAAGCTGAAATGTGGATGTGTCAGAAGTAGTGTCTCCAGGAGGGGACGATTACGTTGTGCATCCCAGTGCCTGCTGACAACGCTCCGGGTGTCACAAATTATGGGAGTGCTCAGAAGAAATCCTTTTTTTGCTTTGAATATTGGGAAAAAAGAAGCCTGAAGACTAAGGATTGAATAGTGCTTTTCCTGGGTCTGGGGCCACTTAACAGCAGAGGGCTCTTTGTAGCGACAGCCCAGCTGGGTGAGCCTGGTGCCTTGGGGCACCACCAACCTTCACAGGTCACTGCTGGCCCCAAAGCAGGTGGTTAGTCACCTGCTATTCTAGGATGAATGAGGGCTGTTCTCATCTGGCATTTCTCGCATGGAGAATCCACTGCAAAGCCTCCTCCAGAGTGATAAATGACCAAATCCACTGTCCTGCTGCGGAAAGGGCTATCAACCTACTGTTCTCTGTCCAGGTGGCTGGACACAATTCCACTCCAACAGATATTTCTGCAACAGGGATGCTGTATTTAGCTCTGAAGCTGCAATAGATAACTCATAAAACTTGGTTTCAAAAGTATATATATTTTGAAAATGTAACAGTAAACATTTTGTTTTAGGAATTTTCCAAAACTTGGCTTTAATATTGACTCTTTTGGAGCTGGAGACAGAAACCTTTACGAAACTGAACAGAGAGTTTGTAGTCAATCATCATCAAAAGTAAAGCCGGCAGCACCTTTAATTGCATAATTTTACTGCATTATTTTACTCATGTAAGGCGTTGCATTTGGCTGATTTGAGGTCAAGGTGGAGAGAGACCTTCATACTTGACTATAGCGAGTCTGCAGCGGTATCTAAACAAGGGCTCCTATAAATTAACAATAATACTTGGATTTGGGGCAGTGTATGGACAGTTTTGCCCATGTTTAGGTAGGTGTATAGAGAGAGCTGCCAATAAATGATAAACAAAATCTGCAATACAAACTGACAGATGATCAGCCATGAGGTTTTGTTTTATACTTAAGTTTATGTTTAAGTAGTATTTCTGGATGATAATATTCCTATTGTAACTGCATCTCTTGGAGCAGAAGTAGATCTATGAGTACCGCTTTCAGAGACATTTATACTTCTAATCAATGCTTTACATTGCAAGAGTTTGTAGATTGGGTACCAAATGTTTTTGTCTATTTACAGAATAACATAAATAAAAGTCAGCTGTGAGATACTCTGAAAAATGTCCTCTCTCTTTCCTAAATATTGCTTCCATTGTTAATTTGATCTACCATTAAATAATATCTTATTACAAATCAATCTAACTTGATACAATGGAACCTATAAAGAAAGTATTATCATCAGGGATAAGATAAAGACAATAGATCCCGTCAGAAGTAGCATTTCAAAAGCCAAGTACAGCTGGAAACAGACATTTTTTGTAGTAAGAGTTGGTCTTTAGGAACAAAGCTTTGCTTCAGTGATAAAAGACTCCCTAACAGTACTTTAATTGAAACTTTTTATCTGAATGTTGTCTGAATCTCTTCTAAATGTTACTTTCTTGCTTCAATTCAAATTTTCTTAATCTTCATTTTCATGTTGAATATTGGTACACTGTCTGCCTCATTATGCTAAAGAAAGATGAAGTGAGCTATTAACATGCTGAACAGCCTACGAGATGTTATGATATAGAATGTCATTCATTTTTATGAGTTGGCTGTCAGTGTGTGCTGCAATAAAGTTATAATTCCTCACTGACAGTGTGTGATGTCTGGAGTCACTGCACAATCCTTATTAAAATTTCAATAATTGTAAATCACAGGAAAGCAAATATGACTTTTATGAAATGGTTGCTTCTGAAAGTCAAGGAAAGTGGTGGAATACAAAACCAGAACATTATTTTTGTGCTGTTTCAAGTCATCATCATCATGCTACAGTTATCCCTTCTCTCTGGCGCAACACAGGGTGGGCTTGGTAATGCACGTTGTAGTGCTCTCAGGAGTGCTGTGCAGATGCTCCTGGCACTGGAGCTGCAGTGACGGACTGCTTATTTGCTGCTCTTTACTGACTCTACCTTTACGTGGCTCTAAATGACATCAGAAAATCTCTGGAAACGTTTTTGAAACTATTTGTTGTAGCTCTTCATCAGTGCAGCCAAGTGTCTTTGGGAGAAGTTGCAAGGTTTGAACAGAGAAAAGTTAGATTTCCAGCAGCCAGTGAGCAGCAGTCTCACTGCCCAATTTCGCATGACTTGCCGCAGTTGTAGGAAAAGGCAGGGTGAGTTTATATGCAGGGTCTTTAGAAGGCACGGAGTATGCCAGGAGTTTGGACAGCTGAACAGAAAATGGGGAAATTATCCCCAAATTTGAAGTTAATATCTTTTATACACATACACCTGTGTATGCAGGTACATTTTCAATACTACTACTTTTATTTCACACTGGAAATCTAGTACATCTCTATCACTGTCCAAAATAAACAATCTTTCTTTTTGAGCCTGGGATAACCCAGATGCTCACAAGCTAAATGTGTCCTCCAAATAACATCTTGCTGGAAACATAAGAGACAGATCAAAGTGTCCAAGTCTGAGGTGACTACACAAGGTCTAGGTATTGTTGGGGCACTTGGAGTTACTTTAACACTTCCTTTCCTGTGGTTCTTTTCACTTCCACTCCGAGTGGTTACAATTTGCAAATTGCTACATATCAAGCTAAGCAAATATACTCATCATATGCTTATCAACACTGCACATGGGATAAATAATTGGATGGACATGTTTATGAAATCTCTTCAGCAGATCCTAAGTGCCAAGAGCTAGTCAGACCCCTGGAGCTTCATACAGCCGGGGCACAAAGGTCCCACAGTGTTGTAGCCTCTTTTCTTCCACAGTACCAGGAATGTTGGCTCTACATAGAGATATGTCAACAGACCAAATTATATTAATACACTCTTACCCCATAACATGACTCCTTTTTTAATACTTTGGTTATTCTTCATTATTTAAAAGTCGAACATAGTTATTTCAGGACTGTATCTAATAATGCTGTGTAAATGTTAACTAATAATCAACAATACAGGAGTTATTAACAGTTCAGTTTCAGCAGGCAAGTACCATTTGCACGTAGTTCAATTTTCCTAAAGTTTCCAGAGATTATACATCTTCTAACTATATTCTTCTTCTAAACTGACTAACTCTAATACTCAAATTCACAGCACAGTCGCAACGCTGCAGGATTTATGCCCTTCAGTGTCAAATTCCCAGCACTCAGCAGCTCGGCTGCACTTCCTCGGGACGGAGCAGCTGGCATTGCTCCAGGCACGGGCACGAACCAACGCAAAGCTCTGCTCAGACACGACACTCGCTCTGTGGCCTCGCACGAAAGCACTTGGGTACAGCTCACACTGTTGTACTGAGAAAGGAGTCCCCTCCTACCAGCACAAGCACAACAAGCAATGCACCCAGCTCCCCCCCAGCTTGATTTATCATCACAAGGGTCTTACTAGAGCTGGGCAAGTTTTATAGCTAGTAGCAGAAGTTGAGGGACAGCTGGTCGTGTCTATCAGAAAGTTCCCTGATGAAAAAAAAAAGTCACTACTCACCAAACTAGCCAAGGAAATGATTTCTTTCAGGGTTTCCCTGCTGTTCGGTCTCCTTGTGTGCCCTGACCATCGTGGAGTGGCTATACCAGGCCAAAGTGAGGAGTAGAGCTATCTAACATTGCAAGGTACATAAAGATCTAACATTGCAAGGTACATTATGAGGCCCACTACAAGTGTGACAAGACTTTCAAAGGAACCTAAAGGAAAGATCTACACATCTTAATACCAGGGAAAAATATTCTGTTTTAAACCTGTGAGCTGAAGATGCTTGGTCTAATGAAGAACACAGTAACTCTAGCAAGCAAGAACACTTTGGACGTAACATAAAATGCCAAGCTCCCTCCTGGCCAACATAGCAATGCTCAGTGATTTGGTGGGAAGTACAATTTTCGAGGTAGCAGTCAGAAAATCAAACTTCTCTAGCCACCTTGGCAGTTGGGAATCTAAAGACATGGCATGATTTTTGTTGTTTTATATATTTGATAGATTGTCATTTGAAGCAAAGTACCTGAAAACCCATGCTAACCAAACCAGCAAACCAAGAATCGAGCTGTGATGCAGAGTGGTGCACAGTAGGAGGATAGCAGATACATGGAGACTGCAGAAGTCATGCAAAACATCTGGCAGACCAACAAATACTCTCATGCTTTTTGTCTATGCTGCTTCTTGGAAAAGGCTTTCGGAAAAAATTGTAGGAGACTTACTGTTTTTATGGTATTTCTTTTCAAAGAACTTCTCAAAAATAGACCTGAATACTACGAAGAGGACATGGAATGACAGAAATAATAGTAATAGCAAACTCTTTAAATCCATGAAAAAGATCTAAAATCCTTTTCCCATATATAAGGATATCATTATTTTAGCTTTAATTTGTAATGTCTGCATAGCAAGGCCTAATTTTTCATGGAATCACATGATGGATCAGATCTAATATACTGGGCTTGCACAGATAGGCATTCTCAGTTCAGTACTGAAGAAATGCTTCACAGGATACACCAGCATCACTAGTTTGTTCTCTTAACAGAGAAGACCAAATCCTAGTATGGTCCTTAGCACTTACACTATCAAAGAAAGAACATGTGAACAACAGCCAAATCTTTTAAGACTGAAGTATTTGGGATACTTCCATTTAGCAGTAAGTTATGAAGTTTCTGTTAAAATGGGTAATTCTACCAATTAGCTCATCCAGCTCAAACACACATATACCACTGGGAAATAGAAAAATGGTTTATTAAATCAAAAGATATGACTGCACTTCAACTAGCACATGGGCATTAGAGATCAAATATTCCCTACAGATTCATCCCCACAGCATCACAGGCTGATTTGGCTTGCCTGTATTACATTAGTAAACCATCTAATCCAATTTAGAGCTGGCCAGGAATGTTCCATCCATTACAGCATTTCTAGTGTCATTAGAAGCAGACTGATCGAATAAGCATCTGAAATCAGCCTGCAGCACGCAAGCAAATCACTGTGACTCGCCCTGTAAGAGTGTTTTTTTTTTTCTTTTTAAATAAAGAGTTTTGAAAATTATGGGGGGGGAAAAAAAAGCCCTGTCATAAGACGGAACCTTTCTCCTTAATTTTAATTTCTGAACTCTTATAGGCAATAAAATTTCTCAGTGTTCCAGTACACAAGGTTCTTCACTCTGTCAGGTGGCAGGACTGAACGGAGTGGATTTACAGACATGAGAAGCTCCTTAGTTGTGGCACGCTTGTTTTTAAAGCAAGCGGTGGGAAAAACAGAAACAATAAACAGTAATAAACAAAGTAGGCTGAATGAGGACAGAGCTTGATACAACTCTCACAAGTAAATCTACAGTATAAAATAGGAGTAACCACAGTAATAAAATCTATCAATCAAATATTTTATAAACTTGTAATAGAATGGATGAAAAGAGAGCCTAAGCCTTGTATCCACACAAAATGAAAAACACTCAAACACATTACAGAAATAGGATTTTCATTCCAGACAGGTATACTTGAAAAGAAAACAAATTTTAAAGTAGTAAAAATATGAATAAAATGCTGGAGATAGTTCTTTGCGATGATGTAGCTATTGGAAAGATTCCAGAAAAGGGCTGGGCAGCAGTTTTGAAAAGCTAAGAATCAAATTGAATAAAAACACCAAAATGGCACTTAACCTCTGCTCTCCTCAGAGCCCCATCCCGTTTCCCCAGCAGGACACGTGGGTCTCAGCCTCAGCAGTTAAGCAACCACCCATAAAAACAAACACTGCACCAAGGCAGCAGGCAGGGAATATCCACTTCTGTCCGGGAGGACCCTCCTGTGTGGGAGGGATTCACATCTGTTTAACGGGAAAGCTGCTCTGCTGCCAGTTGGACTGGTCTTAACCTTGTCTGGCCCTTCGCATGCCTGAGTTAGAAAGGAACCCGTATTGATTCTTGGTAGATTAACTATAGGAAAAGAAACAACCACACAGAAGTACAGAAAAAGACCTCATGGGAATTATTTTCACTGCAAATAGCTACATATCTGGACCAAAGATAGGTCTGCAATAAAGTCTCACACATAAATGTCCAAGACAGTAGAGTCTTGAAAAGGGCGCAGGTTTTGGAAATGCCTCTCTCCTGATTCTCCCTTCCCACCTCCCTGAAAATAGTGCAAGTTTGAACAGCTAAACTTCAATTACTACAGAAGGGAGTGGGATCCACAAGCAAAACAAATGTTTCCGGTTTGTGGGTTTTTGTTCTTATAACGAAAAACCTTCGTTACTTTTAAAAGAAAACAGGTAACTTTGGTGATAAGAAAAAAAAAAAGGAAAGTGCTACCTTATATGTGTACGATTCTGCTAGTGAGAAGATGAAGATAAAATTTCCAACGTGGTTTAGACAGAATCCTACTCAAATTTCTCTTCAAAAATTAAATCCCTTAACAGCATGGCATTGAAAAGCTCAAAATCTTAAATTAAATCCATCTGAGAGAAATAAAATGGGAGAAATCCTATCAAGCCCAGTAATCCATCCTCAAACACAATGACAAACTTGCACCAAGTCTCTGCTCATGTTTTTCCATGCCCTATTGATCCCAGCAGGCCTGTCCCTGGCAAACCCTCCTCAACAGGGCTCAAAAATCACACTGACCCAGCTAGTGCTTGGGAAGCCTGTCCTGTCCTTTGCTCACACTGGATACACCAGTGCCAAATACTATTATTGTTATTAACAGCACAAGTCCAGATTGCAGCAGTAAATCATATTCCTCCCTGATTACTTGTCAAATGTTTATCATCAGTGTTAATGACAAATGTACCTGATTAACAAAATCCAAAGGTTTGTTACGAGCTCAAAATGCCTTACTCTTGCAATTTCTGTAATGAACTTCCCTTCTGGTCCACAGTAGAACATGTCAGATTTACCAAATCCAATTTCAGAATAAAAGTGCAAATGCTTTGTAGAACTAATGAGTGAGCACTAGATTGAATTATGGCCACATGTAGCTGCTCTAGGAAACATCAGGCTGGCAAATCACACAATAGCCCTCCTTTCCCTCTGGCAAGACAAAGAAATACTCTGCTTCCTTAATTTTCCCTCAGGTTGCTTAGCTAGGTTGGAAGAACGTTATATGAGGACACTTGGGAGGACTCAATCATCCTGCATTTCCACTGCACTCTCTGCAGAAGCTACGGACGCACTGGTCCAGCCCGTGCACCTCCTTGTGTTTCCTTGCTATAAATCCATTTTCCCTGACACAGAATGAAAGTAAAGTCATTTCACTGATGTTACACTAATCTGGGGTGCCACTGAATGATGAACCTGATGTCTCAGGTAAATGCCCAGAGCTAAGGGGGTGAGCCCAGGCCCAACTGTTCAGTTCTTAACCATCAGATTCAGGGGAAACAGTCTGTATCTAGAAGATGGGTGCACAAGAAAGGCTAAACAGCTCCTTAGAACACAGATATTTTGAAACTCCGTTTTTGAGTACTCACTCACCGACAGATTCGTAGTGACAAGTCCTCC
Organism: Tinamus guttatus; assembly: GCF_000705375.1. Next base: position 381,757 of record NW_010578543.1, on the reverse strand, counting down.
CTGCTGTCGCTGAAGTCCACAGGAGCTGCTGATGCTTGTTATCTTCAAAACTCAAAATGGTGATCATCTGAAAAAGAAAAGGTACAAATTCACTAATTACTTCAGAGAAGAAGGAAAGATGTTTCCTAGTAAAGAAAGAAACAAACAACACAGCCAGCTTTACACAGTGGTCACAGTTTGTTCTAGCAAAAGAGACAATACAGACAATAAATTTTCTTCCGTGATGATTTCACTGAAGTGAAAGACAGAATGCCAGAAGAGAATTTGGCCCCATGTCTATAGTACTGAGAGAATTATTACTCACTGACTGATTTTATATTCAGCAAATTGAAAGGAAAAAATAAATGCTACCATGACTATTTGAGAATAACCCAATATCTCAAAAGGCACTGGTTTCCCAAGGGAGAGCATTAAACGAAGAGGCACAGGTTTCATTCTTACACACATCATCAGTGCTTAATGTTACTTGAAACAAGGAAAATTTTTGCTTATTATAGATGCAGCATCTCTAACGAGTCAAGGTGCACTACTGCCACGTTTCAGCTGCTCTTCGCAATTCTGCTGGCTCCCGTATAGTCAAACTAGTAGTTGTCTTGGAAAGACTGCATAGGCTACATGCAAGGGGAGCACACATAGACACTTTTGATCAGGAAGGCAATTTCCTGGGGCAATGTGCTGATGAACACACTGAGCTGAAGCATCTGCAGGATAAAGGATTGTGTCTGAAAACCCTGTGTTTGATGCTTATAATCGTGACAAAGTCATTGCATATTCTGCTCAATGCTCTTCTGTTTCAGCACTTTCTCACTGTACAAAGCAGTTCCAGCAGCCTCTTAAATGGGATTGGTAAATCAAAGTACATTTGGGATATCAGGCAGAGAGAAAGGTTTCTCTTCTGTATGTTTTGCTGCCTTTCTATGAAGTGACGGAAAAATTAAACATACACATTTGCCATCTTTGCAGGGTTTCCCCTTACAAAAACAGGAAAAAGCTCAAAATAACTATTTTTTTTCATTAGTACTGTTTGTATTTGAGAGGTTTATAGCCTCTTAAAATCTGCCATGTTAACATCCAGGCAGGCAGTTCTTAAACAACATACTCTGTAAACTACAGCAATGTTAGAGTCCATTGTATCTCAAAATTGACTCTGTAGAGTTGTCAAAGATGCTTTTGCTCCGTGCTAAACATGATTTGAAAAACATTGGAAGCCAAAGCATTTGCTCTCACTTGCAAAGCACTCAGACGATACCGGTAGGAGGAAGCCTAAGGCCCAGACACGAATGCTCCGCTCTGCTGCCAGAACCCACTGAGTTTGCTGGAGGCAGAGCACTAAGCGAGGGGCCAGACACCTTGGCGAAGGAGCAGGGAAGGCTCAGGGCAGAACTGCCTCTGAATTCCTGGCGCTCTCTAGGCCTATCTTCCCCCCACAGGGCAGTACCATGGAGGACCACCTGAGCTCACTGCTGGTGGGTCTTTGGGAGGATATTGCTGCACCTGAGCTAAGGAGCTCTGCTGAGAAGCGTCTCTCCTAAGCTACTTTTGCCCCTGAGCCATTCTCGGCATGATTAGTGTTCTGCCTAGACATACCCCTTCCTTCACCCTTGTTTGTGCTATGCTTAGACATAGGAACCCCTCATATGCATGCAAGTGAAATACCTGCCTAAGGACCAAAAGCTTATTTAGATTATTTAACCTTTAACAGTTTATAGAGTTTCATCTTTAAAGTAGTCATTTAAAATATTTACAAGAGTCAGACTATGTGAAAATCCATAATTGGAGTGATCATCTGAGATTTGACTTATCCATAACTTTTTAATAGTAGAATATTAGTGAAGGACCTAGAATCTGGACAAACAAAAACAAGAAAAAGGAAGAAAACACAAGGGAGTACATTTTACAATCTGATCCAAAGCTGCTGGAGTTGATCAAAAAGCCTTCCCCTGACTTCAGCACATTTTCCTATCAGAAAATGTTGTCCAGAACATGTTTTACAGCTGAAGTGGAAGGCCCTGAAGCACGGTCTTGTAATACACACAGATCAACAGATATTTTATTAGGGCCAGGTTAAAAGACGCTATTAGAAACCTATTGATCTCTTTACCTTTCAGATCAAGAGGTGCCAATGGAAGGAAAAATGACAAGGGTTCTGCCAGTGCAAGAGGGATCTAGAGCTCCCTTACAGGAGGCCCTGTGTACTAATCCTGTTTGCTTCGGTTGCAAAAGAATTCCTCTAAGTTAAAGCACTCTAGGGATTTATCAAGCACTTTTCAGTCTCCAACTGAATTTAGGAAGTGAATCAGTTTCAAAGCCTGTAGATTAGTACTACACAATCAGTCTCATATAAATGGACATGACAAGGCTCAGCGTGATGTTTCAGGCAGTGACAGTTAACATGTTTCTGAAGACAAAGGTACCACAGCACTTGCAAAGCGAGGATGAAAAGATTGGCCAACACTTTTGTAGGCAGAATTACTTAGGAAGACTAGAGCTTGCCTTGCTGCCTGTTGTCTGATGGCTCTTGCTGCGCCTGTGCCCATCACAAGGACGCTAACAGGATTGGCAATGCTTAACAGGTTCTTTACAACTTGGACACTGTCTCCAGCAAGTTAGATTAAAATCAAAAACAAAGTTTACAAACAGACCCCCACAGATACAGGATGCATTTACTAGAAACAGGGCTAAATATATGCTAAATATAGATGCTAAATCCTGTTTCTAGTAAGTGCACCTGACTTTATTGGATAGGATTTCATTATGTGATCTTTGAGTACCAAAGATTTTCTCTAGCAGGAAGAGCTGAAAGGAGCTGCTGAAGCCAAGATGACCCAAGTTATGGTTTGCAATCACTATTGATTCTTACCTTCCTATGCCTTGGGCAGAAGAACTTAAATTATGATTGGAAGTGTAAGTTCATTTCTAGAGATCTAGAGTTCTGCATTTAAAAGAATGAAAAACTATGAAATTGTGAAACAGCTCATTCTTTGGTTGTTTTGATCCTTCAAATTTGAAAAAGGGAAGTGCTTATTAACATAATGGGGGGCAAGAGAAGTGTTAATAAAAAAAGTTGACATTTTCTTTAGTTTAATTAGTTTTTCTGCATTTTGAAACAGAGAAGTTCAATCAGCTCCGTGTGTTACTTGGACTCTTAATTAGACATAAGGATACTAAAATACTCCGCTAATTGAGCTCAGAGTCATAATGCTTCCATTCATTCCATGCCTGGATGCCTGCAATGTCCAAGTCAAGTGGTCCCCTAGCTACAGTAGTAACATCTCTATTGCCTTCACAGAAAATACTCTAGAAAAATACCAAAGAGGGAGGTATTTAGCCCTTCAACCATACAATAAGATTGCCTCTAAGATCTATTTCGGTATATATTTCTTTAAGCAAGTACAGAATCCTCCATTTCTACATGGACAGCGAAGCACAATATTGCTATTTCCATTAGTATTTACCCAGTACATGGCAGTAGCACCAAAGGACCCCGTGCCCGAGCGCAGCACAGAAGAGCAGGAAGATGAAGCAGCTCCTCTGTCCCTGGGTGCACTGTTTACATCTGCACTGCTCACCTCCTCATCTACTCCTGTGAACGGGTTAGGGTGAATCCTACATATTTGGCCTATGCTTTGTTAAAGCTTTTGGGGGTTCCAAAAAAGAGTTTCAGATTTAAGAACCATCATTTTGAAAACACTTTCTGTCACTTGAAAGACTGAAATGGCCCTAATTGGCGCATTCCAAGGGAGCGTGGTTTGACCACGGCAGGTCCCTGGCTGGCAGTGGGTGCCGCTGGCCCAGCACAGCCCTGGGCGCCGGTGCGAGCAGCGCCCAGCCGCGCACAAAGATCCACGTTTTGTAGCTTTTTTTCCCTTTTTTGGAAGGCAATTAGCTGATCACATGCAGAAATACTACATTATTTGCACCCTCTAAACTTCTCCAATTGTTGCAGATTTCACCTTTGATTCTGCGCAGCTGCATTACAGCTCACATGGGGAAATCTGGCAGTTTGGATCCATTGGAGGTCAGATATTTCATGGGGTCCACAGGATGTTTCATTTTTGCCTGCCCTTCTTTGATTCAGTTGTGCTTGGGAAATCAGGCTCAAAGCAAAAAAAACACAAGTGGAAAAAAAAATGGAGTAAAACACTGCAAATTTTACATCCATTTTCCCCAAGCCTCAGGAGAACATTTTTATAAACTCAATTTGAGCTATGATTCGACAATGACATGAAAACAAAAGAATTTCAAAAGGATGAACTCTTACAACCTTTTCCGTGAAGATACTGGGACGATTGTGCAGGACTTGGGTATCTTATAATTCAAATAATTTGGAGTTATGGAGCCAGGCTCACAGATGTATCAGTAAGAGTGAAAATTTTGCTTTGATTGAACATCTGCAACCAGTAAGCTGTCAAGGAGCATAAGTGAGGACTGAATTTGCATAAACACACTGCTCAATCTTTTGAACAAGAGCGACCATTTGATAGTTAAAATTAGCATTATATCTTTGTTTTGGTCATGTTCACAATGCTGCAGCAGTCTTTGAAATGGAATTTGACTGGCCCATCCTGGTTAGTTGAAAACTCACAGTTGCAACAGCATTAGAAATAAATACGATAAAATATATTTGTTATCAACTTATTTTTCAAATAACTGGGTGCATTTTGTGCATCACTGTCTCACTGGAGTGAAATGCGTGATGCACAATCACTTTTGCCAGCAGTTTCAAATAAAGACTGCAGTTTCAGGTAACATTATAAACTTACAGTGAACTAGGACAACATAATAATACGGCATGTCAAATTTAGCTGTAGCTGTAGGCAAAGAAAAACGAAGAAGGAAGAGCAGCTTCACCACAGTATTAGAGCACAATAAAAATTTGCTCATTAAGTTTCATAAATTCCATTACAAAGTTTAATGCATGTGTTTACATCACTAATACAGAGTGAAGTCTGTGTTATGAGGCATTCAGCTGGAAATTGCTTCACTTTACAAATTTTTATCTTACATCCTTCAAACAACTGTATCAAAATAAAGGCACTAAATATAAGCCTTCACAGCACTCTCCCAGCTTCCTAAGTATATCTTTATTATGGGGAGTATGGTTTGTAAAACATCAAAATCAGGTTGTCACACCGAGATTAAGACTGGGATTTGCAGCAGAAGCTAGGGGAGTTAGGCACTCAATTCCTTTTGAATTTCAATGAGTCAGGAGCATACATGCCCCTTAGGCTCCTTTGAAAATCTCAGCATAAATATTAATAACTAACTTTGAACAAGGATTTGGTCAATGGATTCAATCATCTCAAACGTGCCAATGGCTATGTCCTTTTCCCACAAAGATCTTCTCCCATACGCCGCTTTGGGAGGCTGCTCATAAATGTGTCGCACCAGGAAAAGGGTCTTGGGGGTTTCTTTAACCAGTCAGACCCAGCAGAGTTTAGATATGCTAGTTATAGCTAAGATCTTTTATGCTGCACATCTCCCCGCAAAGAGCAACATCTAATTCACATCATGTAGTCTGATTAATATTACTCACAGAGAAAACATGGAAAAGAAAAATCAGAACAAGAAGGAATATTTAAATCACTCCATGAAGACATATGTCCTTTAAAAAGTCAAATGGTGACTCCTGAGAGAGGTATTAAAATGAGCTCCAATTTCATGTTAATTATATACTAAAACTACATTTTATACCTTTCATTTTTAATTCCAACATTACTGCTAAGCCTTAAACCTCGATGTGTGTGTGATTCCATGCCGCACACAATGCTGAAAATCACCGATTTCTACTTGAAGCCACCTCAGCTGCTGGGTCTGGTTAGTAACTGGCAACACACGCCATGAATGCATCCAGCGACAGAGACAGCTTGTCATGCAGCTATGGAAAGTCAAATGCAAAATGAATTACATCCATGTGGATATTACGCAGACATAAATAATACTTGTGTATCGATCCACTCTGCTTTCTGCATCAGAAAAGCAACTCCTCCCAGAGTAAAGTTGGCCTCAATATAGCATGTGTGTCATGTAACATCCAGTGCCATAGCAAGTTTGATGCCGACAGCCTCACGCACCGTGAGGTACCTCTACCTTTGTCATGAGCTGCTCCCTCCGCTCTCCCAGCCGTCCTGCGCCTTGCGGCCCCGGCGGCTCCGGGGGAGCTCGGCCTGGCCAGAGGGGCGGACCCCGCTCCGCAGCCCCTGCTCTGCGCGTCCTCAGCCAGGGCCCCAGCGGCTCCCTCCAAGGGTGACGGTGTCAGATCTACATCAGATCTTTAATGAGGAGGACATCATAATCACGATTTTTGGCTGCCTCTGCTGAATAATAATCTTGTTGATTGCTACTGTTCTTCCTCTCCCTCCTCTCCCCCAGGCCACTACATACATTCATAAATTTGCAGATGTGGATCTGTTTATCCTAATATTTTTTCCTTTGGGCTCCATAGAGGGATTGAGCTCGTGGAAGTTTACACAGCTTTCAGTCTTTAAATGTGTCTTGTCAAACATGAGACAGTTTATCTAACCCACAGCCTGGAAAATCCTGCAGTGCCCTACAACCCAGTTTAAAAATACAGTTTGTTTCATTTATTTTGCTGGCAGAAGTCTGCTACCTAACATTATTCCAACAGCCTCAGTTTACTTTCTATTATCATAATATAACCATGGAACCATATATATGTGTCCCTATATGCTTCATATTTCTTGGAGTATTATTGAGGGCAGATTTGTGGCTGCTACACATACAAAATAAATAATATTTCAGTGAAAGGCAGTTCAGACTCATGATAACTCAGCATATCCCCACTAAGTCCACAGAACTGTATCTGCTCACACTAGGGATAAATTTTGCTTTTTGGAAACTATATAAAAATCAAATATTTGCTTTGATACTTGATTCTTCCATAGGTTCTGTTTTTATCCTCTTTAAATTTGTAACAGTGGCAATATAAAGATGTAATAAAAAATAAAACATGGCATTACAGAGGATTGTGCAGTGAGAACTGAGAAAAGCTGATCAAACATTTCTTATGCTAATAACAGAATCAATACATGATTTCACATTCTGCCAGCTCTAAAATTGAACAAGCTACTCTCTGCTCCCAATATACTTATAGAATATTTCAGGGAAACGGTGTAAATATCGAAGAGGAACCTTGCCTGGACATGAGATAACATCCTGCAGTACGTAGAAGATTGCCACAGAGAGCAAGATAATAAACTGCTTTCCTTTTCCATTAGGAGGGTACAGGTTTGGAACTAAAAGCCTTACAGTGCAATGAGAATTACTCAGACAACGCAAGCAAACCCGTCCTAGTTATTAGGACAACTAGACATTAAGAGAACTACTCAGAAGGGCTGCAGAGGTTTTAAGAATAGCTAAGACACATGGACACATGTCTAAAACATCCGTTTTTTCCTGCCATGGTCTGTGCCTTCACAGACTGAGAGAGGCAATAAGAAGTGATCTGCGAGTAGGAGGCTACTGCATTTAACTCCAAAAAAGGGTAAGAGCTCAGAGAAGAAGGAGGGAATAGGCTAGAGACTATTTAGGTAATGAAGGTGATTTAGAGAGCTTAAGCCTGAGAAATTTTACTGTAAGACATGCCAAGAACAAGCTGAAGGAATCTCAGATGTGATTATGGATGACAGCATCAGATATTAGAAGGTTAAATACAGTCCTTGTTCTTAAAAAGGAGGAAAGAGATTGCCTGGAAAATTTTACTAAATAGAAGTAGTGAAATCATTTGTAAACACCCACAAGAAAACAGAGAGATAAGCAACAGCTAACAAGGATTTTTCCAAAATAAATTTTCTGGGAAAAAAATCTCAGTTCCTCCTCTGAGGGGTAGAAAGGAATCACCGAGGGGAGAGGCTGAGCTCTGTCCTGAGTCTGGTTCTGTTCAAAATTTCATCACAGGGAGACACTTCTTAAATTTGCAGATGACACCAAAGAGGAAAGACCTGCAAGTATGTTGTAAAACAGGAATAGAAACAAAAATGATTTCCAGTAACTGAAGAAGTGGTGCGAAAAGGGAAAAAGGACCATGTCACGCTGGCAGCATCCCCAAGCCAAGGGTTTTGCACAGGCAAACCTCAGCGAAGAAACGTGTGCGTGGGCAGGGGTCCGAGGGGCCATGTTTATGAACGCAGAATCAGTGAACATGAATCAGTGTTTATGAGCGTAGAAATCGGTTGCCAGGTGGGCTAAAGAGAAAACGTGGGTCCAGATGAACAGGACATATAACTATGGGTAATTATAAAGAGGAAGCTTTTATTTATTTATTTATTTTTCCGGTGGGAAAGATAGCACAGAAAGATAGCACAGCTTGGGAATGGATTGTCTGGATCACTGGCAAGTCCCTCCTACTGCAGGTCCTGAGGCTAAAGCTCAATAAACATCTGTCAGGAGTGACACAAATAGCACTGATCCTGCCCTGGAGGCAGGAGACGGGCTCGATGGCATGAGGTGCCACTTAGCCTTCCTCATCTATAACTCAATGTACTCTTCTAATTGGTATGAGAATTTCTAAATGCCAAAACTTTATTTTTCCTATATTCCATAGCTGCGAATGAAACCTCTTTCTCCCCATTTCTACTTGTAACTTACTCCAAATCTGGAGGAAAATCTCTCTCTCAGCTCCCAGTGAACGGGAAGTTCTATGCTCTAAATCTGACAGAATTTTTGTGTTTGTATTAACATAAAACATTTCAAGCTGTTCACAGATTGAATTTAATCCTCCTTTCAATAATCCAAATTTAAATCCTCATTTCAATTATCCCTGTATTTGATAGAATCCCTCAAATGATTCAGACCTAAAGTATTATACGTGTTATAATTTAAAACACGGCAGTTATGAATGGAAGTAGATTATATCTTATTAGAATGTTAATTCCAGCCCTTTGAGATAATTATGAGTGCAAGTCACCGGTTAATGTGTCAGAAATAAACACTATCAAAAACAAATGAACAAAAGCAAGCATATGCGCCTCATTCACTTTAGAAAAGTGACAGGAAGGAGAATTATTGAAGTGATTTTACATGATACAGGTAAAGACATAACAGAGGTATGGGGACCAAGTCCCCATAAACAGTATTTTTGCATACTTCTTCATGCATCTATTTCACATTTCAAGCTGTATTCTCCTCTCTGCATTTACACGCTGAACTGAAATCCCAAGGCTTGGCAGCACAACCCACCTAACGCTGAGCTGCGGCGAAGGGCCATTCCCGAGGCGCCTGTCGCGGCGGGAGATCTGGCAGGTAAAGGAAGGGCCCGAGCTGGAGGAAAGTCTGTTTGTCCAGCCTGGCTCTGAGGCCGGTGACAAAACTGCCGAGCATGTGGGGAAGGATTTGAGGCTGTCCACGTCGCCTCACGACAGACTGACCTGACAACTGTAAACAAGCACAATATATTCTGAACAGCGCCCTAACCAAACAAAATAAGAAAGGAAGCTCCACTACGGTGGGCAAGAGAGAAGTGCTCTGAAGCTGCACTGTTCAGCAGCTACACGCAGACTCACTGGAGCTATTCCCATTTAACGTGGCATCAGATCCGGATCCTTCATTCTCTCATAAGCATCCCCACAGCAATCAATTGTATTACTCACGTGAGTAAGCAGAGGAGAAGATGACCTTTAGAGAGATAACAACAGATAGTTTCCAATTAATGTTAAAGTAGGAGTACATAGATCAATCCTAAAAAGCACTTTGAATAATACTATATTAAGTCTTCGCTATATAAATCAAATCAAATGACATTGCGTATAGACGGGTCTGAGGGACTGTACCATTAGTGATCAAACATCTGGCCATCCCCCTCTGGAATTCATTCAACTGATTACCTTTTATCTACAAACAAGTCAATGAGTTCATGGCTAAAACAAAAAGCAAGGGTGAAAATACATGATTGTGATGCATGTCAGCATCCAAGCAGGAACAATGAAAAAGCAACCAGGATACAAAATCCCTGCTCTTCCAGTATTAAAGTTCACCGTTTAGAAAACCACACATTGCTATTCCCCTCTCAATGCTAGTTTTATTTTATCATATTTTTTTCCTTAAAACCTTCACTTAAAAAAACCCACATACTGTTATGCCTTTTTCCACTGGAAAGATAACCTTCAGAATGTAAATCAATGCACTTTTGCCCTGGTAATCCAGTCTTGCAGAAAGCTGTCTCCAGCTAAACAATATCAGAAAAAAAAAAAAAAAAGGCATATAAACTTCACTCTGCAATACCATATTCACCCCAGTGAAGTGCTCTTTTCAAACCCAAGCTGTGATCATTTTTAATGCTACTGCTCAGTCAGTCTAGGAAACATCTCAGTCTGCTACAGCTCTCATGCAAATCAGGAGCAGGTCAACGGTGCTGGACCATTATGCCTGTCCTAAGTATAGAGGCTTTAAAAAAAGACATTAAAATATTTGGCTACGCTTGGCTTTTGAATGAGCTTGTAATGATGCCCTGCCACGCGGCCCTCCTCAGCTCTCCCTGCAGGCTACGAGGGCTCGTGGAAGGTTCACAGCACTCCCGGGTGTTTGACAAGACACCACGTCAGAGCACAAGGCAGGCTCCTCCCCATGCTCTCCTTTTGTTTAAACTGACTACAGAAAATGTAGCATTCCTGAACTTGTATTTATGTGACACCATAAAAAGAGAGCACGTATAGGAACCCTGGATTGCTGAGATCAAATTTTCTGGCACTCCATTTAAGAAGTTGTCACTGAACTCTCATCTTGATAAAAAATTGTCTTAAAAAGGAGAGCAGTTAAATTTTAGAAAGAGCATATATAGTGAACTCCTAAATAGAGTTTAGAAAGTACATAGAGTAAACTTACATGTCAACAGCAGGGACTTGTTCTAGCCAACATCTTGAGAGGATGTGATCCTCAATACAGAATAAGGAGCTCACCTACTTTCAAGGTCAGCTGAAATCCTACTATACTGAAATAGTCGATCCCTATCCCAAAACAGAGAAATTGCTGCTACTCTGTTGCCTGTTCTGTTTCCTCAAAAGAAGCAAAAACCTATTCTTCTCCATCCATGATAGACCCTACCACACTCAAGGAGTTAATAATTTATTCCTTTGCTCTTATTGTGCGCAGACCTGTTCTATAGCTACTCCCCTCATCTGCACGTCGGGGTTTGAAATGGCACACTTATCAAGCCCACATGCTCTGCAGTCCCATAAGGATAAAACAATCATGACTCCATCAGATTTCCTTGAAAGAAAACTGGAACAGTCTTCATTTTTAAAACTTCATATAAAACAAGTGAACTTTTCAAAATGACATTATTCTAAGACAGCAGTGAATCCTAATAGAGTGAGACAAGATTTCTGGAGGTCAGAAACATCAGCTTTACAGAAATATCCTAAGGGATGCCTGAATGTATTATCTTGAGACCTTTAACCCCTCACTTAGGCCCTACTGCCCGTCACTCCACTATCAATCCATTTCTAACATTTTACTTGGCTATGAACTTCTTGGAATGACAAGAGGATGATTCATAATATAAAGTAAGGCTTCCAGGAAGCTTTTTCACTTGAAGCTACAGGGTAAGTGAATCAGCCTTTTGCTTTCTCTCAGGAACTACTTATCTTCAATCTTTCAATTAAAGGTCAAAAAATGGAAGTAGACAGCCCAGTCATCTATTATGTTTTTCCCCCTTTTCCTATTGTAAGGGGCTCTATTCTTTACATAGTTTTATCTCAACCACTTTGAGATTGTTTTCATTTGCAGAAATGTGAAGAAAATAATTTTGCAAATTTAAAAAACAAAAGGAAAAATGCACAGAATGACAACAAAAAAGATCTTCGATCTCTCTTAGTGGTCAGCTTGTCTAGATCCCTCTGACAGAAGCAAGCCTAAAGTTTTTATCAGAGGTCAATAAACAGCATTTTTAGAGTGCCACACTAAAAATAGGTTTAAAGGGAAGTATTTTTCCTCTTCCTGCTTTCTTAGGAAAGAAAACATGAAACGAGGACTGCACGAGCCCAGTGGGGCTTTGTTGTCTGCTTTTTTTTTTTTTTTTTCCTGCAGAAGGAGGGATTGTTTAGGGGTTTTACCTAAGAAGCACATGGGGAAAAGTACCTGAGAAGTGGATTAGCACAGTATGCCTCTTCCGTCCATGCCCTAAGGCCCCACTGCACCAGCTGGGTTAGAGCACAGAGGAGTCACCGCATGGACACAAATCTCATTATAGACCACCCTTGGCAAGGAAAGTCTCTAAGCAGGTGAAAGAACCAGCTCTGTGCCAGCTCCAGGCACAGGCCTGGTACAAGCAGGAGTGAGACCAAGGGGAGAAGAATAGTCGCCAGAGAGGAAAATGAGGGAAGAAGGGAAAAGAAAGATGAAAAAATAGCATCAGGTTAAACCAAAGCAATCTGACTTTTCCTTTCATTCATTTTCTTTAAGGGAAAAAAAAAAAACATGAGACAAATCAAAACTCACTTCCTTTGAAACAGGAAGAAATGGCTGGTTTCACTCAGCCAGCCAGTTGCCTATTCTTTTGCTAGCAGAGCTTTGCATTCTCATAAAAAAAAGCACAAAAACAGAAAGTTGAAAAGCTTCTTCTTTTTTTTTTTTTTTTTTAAATATGTGGTGGTCTTTATAAAATCCCCCACCTTGTTCCCTCTTTTATTTGAAGACCTCAGACAGGCTGTTTATGGCTGAAGCACAAGGAACCGTGCTTTGATGCAGCGCCCTGCCCCACAGCTGCCCATTTCCACACGGGCACAGGCTGGGAGAGAGGCCCGGGCTGCCATGGAGGCGCATGTGCCACAAGGCAGCTTACATCGGGCTCTGACTTCTCACACTGGGCCTCACTCCTCTGTGTGAGGCTCCATGAGGGGACCAGGCCGAGCGCTAGCTGCACACTGCACATTTCGGGGGCGAGCCTGGCCCCAGGGAACGTTAGCTTGAGGATAAATCAACCCCCTTCCTGCAGCACCATCTGTCTGTCTGATGGGCGAGGTGTTTGTGAGGATCACAGGCCATGGCCGAGGTGCAGGGCATGGCGCCAGGCACCGCGGGGCAGCACCACCGGCTCCCGCGTGCCACAGCCCGTACCTGTGGTTCTAAGCCACCTTGGTGTATCTGAGGAGGAAGAAATGACGGATGGATAATCTCGAATTAAATTGCAAGCACGAGATTAGATTTTCTTCGTGAGTGACACTGTGTGTTAGCATTAGCAGCTGTGTCACAAAACAGCTCCCTTCTGCTTGTTCGTTACGAAGGCGCTAATGGGGCTAACGGAGCATGTGTGGCCAACGTCCTGTCCCACAGCACCCGCCACAGGTCGGCTTGGCGCGTGTGTGACAGCGGCAGTGCTCAGGCACAGACAGCCTATTCATCACCTGGCTACCCTTGCACGCTACTGTACCTCTTGACATAGATGAAACAGAGCTGCTGGTGTTTCGTTTCGAAGAGCAAAACGTTCTTTTAAATCAGCAAACGATCCCTGGTAGCGAGGAAGGAAGAAGTCTCTACAAGGAGAGCGTCCTCTCCACAAGCTGGGAAGAGCCACGTTCCTCTCCGCTAGCTCCTCCCAGCACCACAGCCGCGTTACCCATCACCTTTCAGACGCACATGTATCTTCTAGTTCAAGGTTAGTTACTCAGCCATGGGTTCAGATCTACGCAGTTATGATTTGCCTATTCAACACTGAGGTTTGTAAGCAGATTGGATGTTTTAGAGGTTAAAATTATTCATTTCCCATTATTTGTTGATCATTTCCCATCATGTTTTTCATGTAGTGCAAGCCTATGTGGCTCTGCTGAAGGCAAGGAAATAGCAGATTTACATCACATAGGCCTCTGGCTGCTTTCTTTACAAGAGCAGCCTTCTTCTCTGAGCTGTGTAATTAGTGAAAGTTCAGACCATTAAACTTTTCAGAATTCATAACAACACTTGACCGACATCCACATTTCATGGAGCAGGGATTAGAAACAGTGTTTTCGTCTAGTGTTCTCACTTCTTCTACATGTTGTTGGCTAATCCATGGGAATGAATTACAAAGCTCCCATTTATTTCAGTAATACTGGATTGACCCCATGCTATTATGTGGTGCTATCCAAATGCGACTTGGCCTCATGCTAAAGGGCCCCACTATTCCCAGTGCTCCACATTGCTCTGCTCAGGGTTACGGTGCAGCCACTTCCCCTGCGTCCCCCATGAGCTGAACTCTCTGCACCCAAATTCAGGGAAACTGTCCAAGATGTAGACTTGGGTTCACAGAACTTCTAAGGATCAGAAAGAGTCTGGAGGGAGGAAAAGTAAACAACGGCTCTAATGAGTGGACAATACATCTAAATTTCACATGGCACCACCTAAAATGCTTGAAATAGGATCACACGAGAATAGGCAAGTGAAACCTGTTGGTCTTTTTCTTTTTGCTGCTTATAACCTGGTCTCATCTTGACAATGTTCTGAAGGCCATATCTTCACAAAATTAAAGGAGTTTTAAAACTGAGTCCTATTTTCTAAGAGTCACACTAATTGGAGAGAGAGGGGTCAAATTCACCCCTGGTATGAATCTGGGGATATTGAAGAAGTGGGTACTGGGAAATTATCATAAAGATGAGTTATGTTTGAATTACAATGGAAATAAGAAATTGCATGAGAAAAAAATGAACAAGAAAAAAAAAAACAGACCGTATCTCAAAGACTTACACTTGTAACAGTCATAACAGATTTGCCAGAATCAGGTTCAGTTACAACAACCCCAAATATGTAATTAAATTCAAACTCCACCACTCCGCCAAAAAAAAAACACGGAACCAAGAGGATGGCAGGATAAAGAACAAAGAGGGATGAGCTTTTCTGCTGTCTCCTTGGAGTGAGCCTTCTTCAATAACTTGCTTTTCCAAATAAATATACTAAGTATTTTAAAATATACTAAATATATTAGCAAATATCCACAAATTTAATATAACAAATATATTAGCAAATATCCACATACTTTACATACATTGTCCCCTGAGGAACTTACAGGTCTATCATTCTCCAGAAGCATTGAAAAGCAGTAAATGCTCTCCTTGCTGTGTTCTGAAACTCTTCCAGCCCAAACTATCACTTACACTGAAGGTTATATGAAGTTTGAGGAATGGAACATTTCCAAAACAAACCAAACACTCGAGAAAAATGTCCAGACTGCAGATGCATTACTAGCCATTACACCTCTAAGGCGATGCAGAGTGGAGAACGGGGTAATATTCTATTGCTGAATTATAATTGTTATTATTTTACTATGGCCATAAAAGAGTCCAAAGGTCAGATACACCACTGTCTGGAATCGTGTGCATCCATATCAGCACCTTCTTTTTCATAGTATATTCCAAATCCAAACCCACCAACTGTTGCAATCTGCCATATGGCATTAATCTAACACATCTTGCTAAAACATTTTATTCTTTTTTGATAATGAACGCCAATGATACAGACAGAAGCTGCAAAGTATACTGACAGTCCTTTTACACTAATAGCCCACACAGACACTGTGGGCTTCCTGTCAACTTTAACAGGGCTCTTAACAAACACAGAGAAAAGGCACTGCCGATGTGAGAGTCACCCTCTATTCACGGGAAAGGAACTAGCGGTACACAACAAGAAGAGGTCTGTCTGTGTGGGAAGAACTTTACATTTACTTGGAACTGAAAGGATGACTGCATCCTGCTTGGGTATTCTGCAATGACAATCTCTGCGCTCTCCTTGGAGCGCGCAGTTATTCGGCAGGTGGCACGGTTAGTGAGGGAAGCTCCGCACAAACGCTGAGTGTTGATGCTGAAAACTCTTTGATCAGACGTTTTCTGCTTCCCCATTCCATTCCAAGAACAAAGTAAGAGCTGCTTGCAGCAGCACAAGCAAGGAGGCTTTCAGTGAGCTCTAATGAGTTAAGTGTGTTTTGCTGAACAGCTTTGGATCATGTTCTTGGTGCCACGGTGTAAGATATGAGTGGCAGTGACAGCTCAGTACGTGTCTGCTCAGCTCCTGAACATCAGTGTGTTTTGAGGGGTCAGAACAACGACTTGGGAGAAGTACAAGGGGAAAAATACTTTGTCCTGGGGCTGCATCTTTTTTTCTCTAAACATAAAAAAAAGGGTAGCTGTAGATCATTGCTTACACTTTGTACCAGAAAGTGTAAAGCAGCCTAGGAAACTGCCCTAAGATGCTATTTGACATTTCCTGGGTTGCAAGAGCATGTCTGGGAAGCACAGCCCAGGGCAGCTGCACATCCCGGGCGAGCCGCCCGCCCGCGCTGGGCCCCCCGCCGGCCCGGCAGGGCTCGGGCGCTCCTGCCAGGACGTCCCTCCCGCGCTCATTAGCTGGCAAAGCCTCCAGCAGCTCTTTGAACAACCCCCTCGCTGGCCACGTTGGGCGCCTGGAAGCACGGACAAGCTGCTCTCCTTCCCGTCCTTTGTGAGCTGCCCTGAGACTTCGACCCACCACGCTGTATTTGTGCGAGGCCAGCGGCCCGTTTCTGCGCTCCCCGGCCTCGGTGGAGCTGTGCTGAGGGTGTGGAGGCAAGACCAGGCCCTGGCAGGCGTGAGGGACCATTTCCAGGCTGTTCATTTCATACATCTGCCAACATACATTTCCATTTCAACACAGCTTACCTGCTTTTAACTTTAATTAACTTTGACTACTAACACTTCATATATTGCTCTGAGTTTGAGGGTATGATAGGCAAACATTACAAATGTTAAGCAGGTGAAAAACATCAACAGTATGCAGGAGATTTATTGTCATCAGCCAATATGCTCAGCCTTGCAACCGCTCAGTACTTTCTGCTCCATAATTATATGGTTGCCACAGTGTAGCCATTCAACAGTGTTATAATTAGTGAGTAATTAACTAAAGCATTTGATGACATGCTGCAGAGCACAAAGCATGTGTGCTGTCAATAGCAAAAGGACACATAAACTGTCTTTGTGGCAATTTCCTGAAACCAACATGAAAGCCCCTTGCTTTTCACTTGGGGTGATGATGAGAATTTTGCACATTTTGTACAGCATTAGAAGCATTTATAGATGGCCTGCATGATACCATGGCATTTAGGCACCAGCCTTTTAATGAAATCAAACATATTTAGCTGCCTTTGGGAATCTCAGTCTTATAGGTACGCACACAGTGGGCTGCCTCGATACATCCATAAAGTCAGAGCTATATATCTCCCTCTATTGGTACATAAAAATACACATAGAAGCCTGCAGGACTAAAAATTAAAGTTATGCTAGTATAACTGAATCCATAGCAAGCAGCATATTAAAATAGCTATTCTGTTAGGAAATACAACCTTAATTAAAGTAATTGTATTGGTGTTTAAGCTGTGAATAGATCAGCTCTTAAAAACAGCACTTCTTCCTCTGCAGTTTGAAAGATATTTAAAATTGTCCAGATTGGCCCTAAGTATCTCTTAAAATAAATATTATTTAATTTTAAATTAGTAATGTTTGTCAACATACCTAATGAAGTTACGATAGAGGCCAACCCTCACTGCAGCGTGAAAGGCTGGAGAAAGGCTGTCGGGCAGCGATGAGTGGCAGAGGTGTGCGAAGTCCAGGGGACCTCCCTGCCGCCCAGCAAGGAAGCGACGGACGTGCACAGACAGCAGAGGTCTGCATTTCTCATGCCAGGTGAGGGCAAAAACTGCAGAAGAAATGCTGAATGCCATCCTGGGAGCCACTCTCTGTTCCTCGCACCAGTCTTGGCCTCTGTGCAGGACTAGTGACATGTTTCACTGATATTCTTAATCGATTCTGTTTCTCAAAATGTTTGTTTGCATCTTTTTAAGGTATCCAGATATTGCAGGTGTTTAAAAGCCTTTTCTTTCCTTTTGCTAGAACAGCAGCATGACAGCTAGCTGCATATGTCCATACATAATCTCCAGTAAGCCCTACCAGCCCCCAGCTGGAATGCATCCCATTTGTGTTGTCTTTTAAGTGAATTATTTCACATTTTCTAGCTGTGGTGTCTGAAACATTTGGTCATAAATTTATTGGAAATATGGACGTTCCTACAGAGTGACTGTGTCAGCTTGAATTTGACAGAACAAGCCAGTGTAAGCTATTTGTTCTCTTGAACTGAAAAAAAATGCTCCTCAGTAAGCTATGAAACATCGCATAGCATCTAGACATCTAAACACAGAAGCTATAATTTCTCAGTGAATGCTGAGCAGCATAGGCAGGGGCTAAAATCTACCTGTGCCTTTCTAACAAAGTCCTTGTTACTGCAGCCTCAGGCCAAAAGTAGGTTTCCAGAATCCACAGTCATGGGAGGAAATGCAATCAGGCGTAATATTGTCCGACTAGCTATTTTTCAGGATAAAATGGATTTGGAAATAAATAATGACAGATTAAACGTTGGCATTTTGAAATATTTACATTTGGGTCCTTACAGCAGCAGCCACTACATTTGCTAGAAGTACATTTGGAGGGTACATTTGGAGAACAACACCCCTGCACACGTCTGGCCGTGCAGTTTGCTGCTGCAGTGCTATTTTGTGCACTGCTCTGACGTGCGATCCGTCAAAGTTCCCCGACCGCACGTGCTCCTCGCTCAGACTTTAACCATACCAACCTCTGCCATGGTAAGGTTATCACTGACATGTAGGAAAATGACTTCCAGTACAATTGTAGCTGAAACAGGAATACATGAAGGGGAAAAAATGATCATGTTTCTTACACTTGGATCCTGGTTCATGTGACGGATGTCAGTGGCAGAGCCTGATAAGTGGGTGTCACTGTTTATTTGCAAAGCAGATTGATCAGCAAGCCAAGCTGCCCTCATGCTGCCTAGTAATATGCCTTAGCTTCACCTCCGTGATAACCTAACAGCGAGAGAGAGATTTAAGCTTCATGCTCATGAGCTCCTTTTCAACCCCTGCTTCTTTGCAGAGATTGCCAGGAAGAGAAATTGTCTGGTAGCACTTAACAGGATTTCCTGTCAACCTCTACTATCCACTAGATGCTAGAGTGAAACCATGAACTCTGAGAGCTGTCACATAGAGACGACTTGTCAGTTTGAAAGGATCTGAATTGTGTTTTCACCAGCGACCCAGGAACAAAACTCTCCACAGCCATGCAGCCCTCTATTCTCATTTTATAGCGGAAGGAGGGGATTTCATGGATGTTTTTAGTAGTGACCTAACTGCTCCAGCGACCTCCATGAGTGCAAGGCCAACATCAAGGGCTTTTGAGAACCCTACTTGAAATGCACACGCAGGCAGCAACGTCTTTGCCTCGCAGTGCCCAGGGCTGAGCACAGCCTCTGCACAAAGCTGCTGTCTCTCAGGCTCTTCGGCTAGGTAGGCAGACATCTCTAACTGCATAAAGTTATTTCCAGACTGGGGGGAAAATGCTGCTTCTGCTGCCCTCTTAGCAAGATATTCAGAAGAGAGCACAGACTATAACTGCACTGGTGTTCAGCAAGGACGAACCATTTGCCATCCCCAATGCTTCATTTTTGGGGGCAGGGCATATAAATACAGTAGTACATCAATAGCAGGTGAATCAATTGATACAGAAATTAGATGTCATGTACAGCAACTTGGCCTTTATTGCTTTTCCAATATAGCTCATCTTATGCTCTCTTCATTACCATTAAATAATACTCGGAAAGCAGAGCTATTTTGCAGTTTCTCTATTTAAAAGGTGGGTTTTTATTGCACAGATTTTTTTGTTCTTGACAAGACAGTCCAGAATATCTATCTGTGTTTATTACTTTGGGTAGTAAAGCATTTAAGAGAAACAAATGCAGAAATACTGCTTTAATCGAACCCTATCGCAAGGAAATCCTGAGTCAATGCTGGCCGGAAGCTGATAGAGTCCTCTCCAGTCCCTTGACAGCTCTGCTCACATTCAGACCAAGCGGCGGTGGCTGAAGATAACAACAAGGCACTTCTGACAGGCTGAAGAAAGGCTGTTCTGGAAACACGGACCTGGCAACGCTTACGTGCCTACGCCTTCCTGAAGCAATTTGTCTCCTGGTTCAAACGGGGCAAGCTCCTGCTCCGGCAGAGAGGTTTGGGGGTTTCCTTCACCACACGGCTGTGGAGGCTGCTAAAGGAGGAGGCCCAACAAACCACACGCTGGCCATGCTGTCACCACATGTTTCTGTTCCCCTCTCAAGCCCAGTTATGTGAGGTCAAAATAGTCTGGCAACATCAGGCTCTGCAAACTGCTTATGCTTTTTCTTGCCAAAATAAAAATTGGAAGAAATTGATGCTTAGTAACTCTGTCAACACTAATCCCAAATTTCTTCAATAGAGATCTTCTAGTCACGTAAAACTAGCTGGTGCCACAACCCTCTGCAAACCTTTTCTTCCCAGCCTGGAGGATTTGGTTAAGAATAACCAGCAGGCATCTGGATAAATTCATCATACTCTCAGGGAATTTTCTACAGATTCCCGGGAAAGGTGCTGTGTCCTAATCTGAAGTACCGCGGCAACGATGGAAGCCAAGGGGACGTGACAAAGCTTGCACCACACCCAAGCGGGAGGAGCCGAGATCCCTTCACGCTCCCAGGTCTCCCAGAACAGCAACTCTGTCAGCCTTTGCAGTCCCGCCACACACACGAACGGGCAGGAAAGGGGCTGTCTCTGCTGAACTCAGTGACGAGCTGCGGGGACAGCTTTTCAGCAGAGCCATCCTGATGAGGCCTGGCAAGCAGAGAGGATTATAGGTCTCCAAGCCAGGCATCTGGAATGTACTGTGTTAATTTTGTCACTTAATGAGAAATCCGAGCTGTAACCAAAAGCTTTTCAAGGACTAAAAGTAAAGTAAGGCTCACAGCTGAAAGTTTCTATGTATGAGACTATTTGCGCAACTTTCTGAATGCAAATCGTGGTGCTTGCATAGGAAGTAATCATTTCACCTTTTCATATGCATCTATCCTACGGCTGCAGATACATCTGCCAGACCATATGAAGAACGTGGCAATGTGCCTTACAGCCCAGAAGAAGTGACATGGATAGAACTGCATTTAAATATATTAGAGCTCATTTGAAACCTCTTGAATAGTTAATGCAAGTCTGAACCTATCTGTAAAACAATATTCATTTCTCCGTATTTTTCAGTGACAAATTTATGAGCTTGCAGAATGATGAAAGAGGGGGGACCCATGGACTCTCTTCTCAGATTTTTAGATCTGAAATCTTTTAAACAAAAACAAAAAACAAGCAAACAAAAAAAAAACCCAACTGTTTGAAATACAGGTACAGAGAAAAGTCCAAATATCTGCTGAAAATAACAAGAGCCATTTTGCCTGATTCTTTTGACTAACTGACACGCAGCAAAGTAAATCAAATGGATGTTCCACCTGTGACAACCAAAGAGGACATTTTTTGAACTGAATGAGCAGTTCAAATGAGTTTCAAAGAGGTGAGGGAGAGGCGTATGTAAAATCCTATTAGGAAATAATGGGATTTGTGTGTCTACTCTACCTTAAAAGAAGAAAGCTCCTGTACTTCATTTCTTTACCACTCATTTTATCTTGAGCAATCTCTGCACCCTTTCTGATGCTCTGAGAGGTGGGCTGATCTCATTTAGTCATATTAGCTGTCAGAGCACTGACAGTCCCGGCAGCTCAGATGCTGTGCACTCCCTCTGCATACCTGAAAATTTTCTCCAGAAAAAATTACAAAAATCATTTATTTCTTCTTAAACTCATTATTTCCTTTCTCTTTGAAAGCCATGTAGCCTAGCAAGATCTGATGAATTGTTGCCCTTTTCCAGCCACCCCTGAAAAGCCATTGCTTGCTTATTTTCTTTTAAGCTGCAACTAGCACACATAAGCAAGGTCTCCGTGCCAGTCATATGAGTCTGACATGCTTAATATCATAGCTATATGGCATATACACCCTATATGATGACATACTTAAGAGTAGACAGTTTTGCAACTTGACAGAAACCGGCATGGATCCTAGCTAGGATTAGTGCCTTGTTCCCTGACCTGGTCTCTGACGCAACGCGCACGGAGCAGAGTCGCACTCACCATCACCCCTTGGATTGCTCTCTCATGGTTCTCCTAAAAAGTTGCCATCGGCTAATAATTGTGGTTCTCACTCGTGAAACAAGAAGAGTGGAGAGCAGATCCAAGACTCCTCTGCTGAGGCTAAGGGCAGCAGGACACACTGGTCCGTAACCTGTTCGGCTTCCTAGGCGGCCTTTGGCTGCAGGAGACCTGTCACTGACAGATTGGCACAGACATTGCTTGTCAGATCTAAGTGGAGCTGAAGTTTGTATTGCTACTAGCACTAATCTGCTGGTCACTATCAGTGTTATATGCACGCTTGCATGTGCAGTATCCATAAAAGACACTTGAGACCATCAGAAAATTACTCAGAAGGGAAAAGGATGTTTCCTCTTAACCCCACAAACCAGCACGTGACAAATGAGATTTCACCACAGCCCATTTCCAGTGGATATCCAGCTTCCTTAGCTTCAGCACTGGAAAGACATAAGGATCACTGGTGTCTATCACCTGTGGCAAACACTTCCTACCCCAATGACACCTTAGCAGCAGATGCGTGTGGAATCTGTAGCCTTTGCAACACCAAAGTAAAACCAACAAGAGGGATTATCCCTAATCTGGGAATGGCTTTGCCTACCATCACAACGCCAAAGTAATCTGTAAATCCAGGAACCTCACCTTGCTGGGTTCCACCACCAAAGCACTCGACGCACACATCCTAGGCCAGCAGCATATGTCCCATCCGTGAGCACACGGAGGGAGAACTGAACCTAGGCTTTTCCTAGGACAAATGTCTCCCCTAACACACCCTTCACACACAAACCTATGGAAAGTCTCATCTGCTCCTTACACTGTGTTTACAGTTACATGGGCTGCAGCGAATGAAGTATAAAGTATATTCTGCTGATGAGACCACACTGCTGAGCAGAAGAGAAAAAAACCTATTTACATCTTCCTGTAATTTGGGTCAAGAGGAACTATCTGGAAGAAGAGATGACAGTAAATGCTACTGAAGTAGCACAAGGCTTGGGGAGGCCTCTGATGGCGAAGCCCTGGAAGGCGAGAGCAGACTGAGAAGTGCAGAGAAGCTGAGGGGGCTGCAGGACACGGCCCCAAAAGCAGAGCCACAAAAAATGAGGGCGAGAAGAAAGCTTCCCTAGGGACCTAGTCTACAAAGGTCCGTCCACATAAATGGTGGAGATTTGCAAGCCACACTCAGAATGAAAGCTGATAGCCTAAAAAGCAGAGCTGGAGGATAAAGGTCACCTTTGGTCCCCAGCAAGGACAGGGCAGGCTGAGGGCATGTCTGCTCCCCAGCCATTCATGGGATCCGTCTCACCAAGCACATTTGACGCTTCTCTGTTTAAAGCATTCCCCTGTTGCCATGTGTCCATCTGGAGTTCTAATAAAAGGAAGTTTTAAAGACTGTGAACGCTCTTGGACGCTCTCACGTCCAAGAAGCAGCAGGGTAGGGTCCACCTCAGTGCTCCGGCCATGCCGGATCCTGTCATGACTGGCAGGGCTTGCTCGGAGCTCTGCCCCGGCTGAGGAGCAGGGGAGGAGCCTCAGGCCGGGCTCACGTGGCGCTGCCTGTGCCTTGGCTCCCTCCAAGGCACTCTTGTTTTGAACACCTCAGCTCTCACGCTCTGCTACCAACGGAAATTTCCTTGAATAACACTGTGTTGCTTCAGTCCTTTGGAGGCTTAATCCAGTGCCCACTGAGATGAGATGATTCCCACTGATTTCAATGGGCTGTGAATTACATCCTTTATTTCCGACTTAAGAGCTCTTTTATGTTCTTTTCTTTCTGTATGACAAGCCCTAAATCTGCATTTTTCTCTGAATCACAAATTTTGCAACCAGTGCACATCCTTAGATTGGATCATACTTGTTCCGCAAAGCGCCACCCCACCAGCCGCTCGCAGTGCGCAGCCAGTCAGTCTTCATCACTCCTCCTGCACTATCTGTTTCATTAATAAAAACTGACATTTCACATTTCAGCTGTAACATACCTAACCAGCTATTTATTATACATACAGAATAGCAAATGTAGCATTCTCCGATTCCTGCTCTAGTGTGGGCTTTCCTGACAATCACACATTTTATTATGCTTTCCAAACATGAATGTGCTGAACCTTTTTTCACATCCTCTCAAGCATGTTAATAGCAAGTGCGCTTTATTAGTACGCAGAATTAAATTCTCAGGAAACATCAGCAGATGTCATGATCAGTAATGTGTGATCAATGCGTGACCTTTTGTCCTTAGTTTAAGTACTACACAGCTAACCATAGTACTGCAGCCAGCACAAAGAACTGTTCAAATATTTCATTTGTAAAAAACATCCATTAGACATGCAGCAACTCAGTAGCATTTCTCTGGTCCAGGCCATGTTTGGTGGTTCTGATACCCTGCATTCCCATGCCCTTGTTGCTCTTACCACTATGTTGCCGGAAACATCCGCCCAGACCTAACAAAAAATACAGCTACACATCCAGAATTCCGGCTGAAGCAGCAAGATGTGCGCAGAATAAAGAGCCTGCCAAAATATATCAAGTTTGCAAAACCTGAACTCACAATGACTGAAATCTGACCCATGTTCAAGCCAAGTCCTGCTTAAGGGAGGAATTTGGTGGGTGCTCCCTCGACCCTGACCCCTGGGTACACAAAAGTAGGTGGGAGGTAGATGCCCACCATTTCCTCGAGCCCTGCAGGCCCTTCGCCCGCAGCAGGAGTGACGGGAGAGCTGAAGGCTCTTTGCAGGCTGCCCCAACGCAATCAGGAGCGAGGGCCGGCGGGCCGGCTCCTGAATGCTGGCGGCTAACGCCAAGGGGCACCGACATCCGGAGACCGAAGCCCCGAACGGGCCCAGCGATGGGGGAATTATGGCAAGTCACGCTCTCGCCTTTAGTCAAACACAGCTTGTGAGGGCTCTGTGTGGCCTCGCAATGGGAGGTTTGCCTCTCTCTATTTTTCTGGCTGCCAGAGTTACTGCACAGTAAAACCTTAAGTTTGGCTGACTTTCAACTCAAACCCAAGACCTTGGCATAGTGCTCATTTCCACCCAAACCCATAAATGAACTCAGGTTCACTTGAAATTCGGCTGAGAGCTTGAGAGAGATTTGTGAACCTTGGTGGATCCATTCCATGTGCTGGGGCTTTGCTACTAAAACACGGCCACTGCACCACTCCAGGTGTGAGAGTCCCTAATCTCAATCGGCCTAAAAACACTTCAAGTCGCTCCGCAGGCTGCAGCTGCCAAAGAAAACACTTCTGAACAACACTCTTGTCTTTCAGGAGCAAGTAGTATGTATTTGCAAAATCCCCAAAGCCCACAACATTGTAGAAATCTAAAAATGTTAGTGAAGCTGTACAAAGAAAGAACTGTTTTCAGAAAGGGATGCCTGACCCCAAATACATTCAGTGCCATTTAAAGAGAGAAAAGAAAACAAATCACACTTCTATTCTTGAAATGTAATAAGAAGCCTCAGGACTATTGCAAAGCTTGCATTTAACCTCCAGGGCTCAGCACACAGACCCTGCAGCACCCCAGAGACAGGCGGGGGGGGCCAGGATGGTCACCCAGGCCTCATTACCCGCGCGTGCTCACCTGAAGGAGACACGAGGTCACAGACTGCCACAGGTATTTGCTTTCCTGCCACTCAAGCAGTGTAAGATGTGAGCCTCTTCCTGCTACTTTCCAATCCCCATGATTTGAGTGCATGGAATCAATTTCTACAAATAAGCTGTATTGGGTGTTTGGACCTAGCGACACTCCGGCTTTGTTTTCCCCATGCTTCTAAAGCCATGTGCTGTATGGAAACAACGGGATAGAGCAGGAGGTGGTTACTGCAGTGATTACTGTGCTCCTCAGGTGGTGTTACGAGGCATGCAGCTGCAGGCCACAGCACTCTACCACCTGAGATATGCACAAATCCCACAGAAATGCAGACTGAAACATCTTCTTATAGAGCAGAATTTACAGTCATGAGTAAAAGCAGCAGGGAACATTTGGTATGTATATAATATCACAGCTGGCCAATCAGAAACGGTACTCTGCAAACTTTTCACAGCATAAAAACAATTCCAAAACACAAGATATCATGATTATAAGGCTTTGGTTATTGTATGAAGTTTGACAATGGAATTCCAATGGAAACCACTTGCTAATATTAGCTAATACAGTCACACAGTGCTCCATGGACAGAAAGATCATCAAACCATTCTGCATCTGGAGAAAACAGGCCCAAAGTCGGTGTGGGAGGAGATTGCCCAGGCTTCCAGCCCCTAACAATAGTGGATATGCAGAAGCAGCGTCCGTTCCCAGCCACGATCCAGGCTGGCTGGACACGAGAGGGATGGAGCTCTGCTCCAGAGGACCTGCGGCCCACAACTCAGCCCTGTGCCAGGCAGCTGCTCGCAGCAGCTTCCAGGGACTTCTGCAGCATCTGAAGCAAATTAAGCACTTCTTCCCATTCTGTCTTTAAATTCTAAAGACACCGCCTTTTATATATATATATATTTATATATTTAATGAAAGGGCATTGAGACTAATGAACATTTTGCAGTATTAGCTCAGATTAGCTGAGTCAGGCTGCTCTTGTTTCTAAACCCCACTGTACACAAGAAAACTGTCCGTGCCCCTCCAGCACCTTCTAACCAAAGAGAAGTTAAAGAAAAGAATAACTGATGTACTTAGTTGACTGTCCAACCATTGTATTTGTGGCTGCCACCATTGATAGTGCTGTTCCAGCTGGACAGCCTTCTGCAGATGCATCGAGTGCTCCATCCCACAGCCTCAGGCATTCTGCAAAGCCAGAAGACCCAACTGGAAACAGCACCTTTGGGCCTGGATCGTTTGGAACCATGTCCAGCTGATGCTGTTGCTTGTAGCAGCAGCTAAGGACAGAGCGATTCTGTTTAATTTAATGGAGATCCTTGATATTCCTACTATGAAACAGAGAGTAAAGTTTACCCTAATAAACACTTTTTGACTCATAGCAGTCTGTTTGTCCTTGCTGAAAGACAAAGATCCTGAATCTGTTTTTATGCTGAGCTACCACCTCCTTTCCCAGCTCAGCTGCAGCTCCTGCCAACACGTATAGGTTGCACAGATGCTACTTTTCCTAAGCCCAAATTAGTACAGACAGTAATACAAGCACCTTGTCCTCATTCCCCTTCTCCCCCCAGATTACTAATAATTGAGTCAACTGGTTGGCTACCAATTGTACCACATGCTGCAATTACTTGTTTAAATGATGGCAAATACATTGAACAAGCATTAAACACCACTTAGATCAGTGCTCTTTGAAGAGGGAGACATGCATTGGAGGCATGCATTAATCATTTAATTAACACGATTAGTCCTAAAATTAACACCATTTTTGAGAATTTTAGTTTTTGCAACTAAAGCGGGTTCGTACGCGGGCCGCATGAGAAGCCGGCTGCTCCGCCTGGGTGTGAAACGCTGCCACGAAAGGCGCAGGTGTCGCCACAGGCAGCGCACACGCGTCGCAGCGCAGCCACATCGGCCCGAGCGGGCCG
>NW_010578543.1:303905-353968 GCF_000705375.1 Tinamus guttatus | reverse complement strand
TAACCTGCAGGCTGCTCCCGCGGCAGCACCCGCAGCAGCAGCAGACCAACACAGCTTCCACCCGGACAGTGCCCTGCAGATTTGCATCTTCACCCAGACCCTGAAAGAAAGTCAAGTGCCGAGAATTACTGCAGAAATATTGCTGCTGGGGGGTGGTTCTACCATGCGCCTTCTGATGAGCAGCGCGGACATTCACCCCAAGGACTTTGGCGTTAGGGTAAATCCATACTGAACCTCAGCTGACTTGTAGTATCTGGAGATCTGGCAGCTTTATTTTACATAATGTCTGTTTCCAGGGAATGTACTTACTGAGCACCACATGCTCCTGGCCTTGCAAGCGATCTCCAGCACGGCAAAGCACACCTATAGAATGACATAGGCAAGAAACCTGCCTGGGCCAGGTCCTAATCAGCACCAAGGCGTTTGTCAGCACTTGGGTTTTGTTTTCTTGTAGGAAGGAAATTTCCAGAAGGCTGCGAAGCGCCTGCTCCCTCCCATGGCTCCAGGCTGCTGGAGGTAGATCTGAATGATTGCTTTTCTTCCTGGTGCTTCCCAACATTGCAAATCAAACTGCAATCAGAATAATGAGGTGTCACTAGTGGAAACCAGAGTTGGTGCTACATATTGTCAAAGACTGTTCACACTAATCAACTAATAATGACATTGCTTCCTCCACTATGCTAAATAAAATTCCCCTGGTTGTGCAACACAATTACTACTAATAACCTTAGAAACCTTAGTGTGTTTAAGAAGACTATTCCAGAGATTACCTGGAGACTTATTTTAGAGTGAACTGGGGAAGACAAATCTACCAGATGGAGATTATTCTTTAGTAATTAAGCAGACATTGTTCCCATGGGTGTATGGTATTTTCCAATATTGTGAAGCATTTTTCTTCTAATGATGCACCTACATTAAAATAGTAGCTTTCACACCGATGAAGAATAGTTTAAATATTTAAACATTTTAATAAATGCATTACATTAATAGCCATTCTTTAGTCTCACAAAGAAAACCAGAGGAAATGATACTCACTAAACAATCCGATTAAAAGATTTAGTATTAAAAGAGGGATGATGAATACAAATTTCTTTTACAATGAAAATGCATGGACTCCTGAATAGCAATACACCTCATGACTACTAATACAGTTAAAAACTATGCCAGCACAAATGCTGAAAATATTGCGGGCTCTCTAAGTCAGGGACTAAGTGGCTTTGATGGCTTCAGAGGCTACTTGCTTGTCGAGCTAAATTTTACCCAGGTGCAGCAACATTTCTGCACTGAAATGACAAGTGAGAAGACATATTTGCTACGACACAAATGTTGTACGACTTATTCTTGAAAACATTAATCAGAAAGAAAAAAACAAAGAGAGTGCACAAGATCTGAAAGAGCAAGCAGAAGTCTCATACAAACAGAAAGAAAAAGGAAAATTCAAATCTTAGTTACAGCCAAAAAAATCTCCCACTGATTTGTCTGAAAATTATTCCTGACTTTTGAAATGCAGGATATTTAGGGGCACAATTTTATCACCTTGCCAAACATATTTGAACCACTATGTTACCAGACTTCTTGCAGAAAAAAAGGCCGACAACAACACAGAAAAGGAAACTCACACGAGCCCGGTTCATTACAGCACATCTCAGCAGCACTCTGATTTACCCAATTAAACCTGCCTCATGCAGAATCCTGTTCCTGTCCCTTCCTGTTTTGGAAGGGACAAGGATGAAATGCTTCAGTAAAAATATAACCCATACCAAACCAAAGAGAAAATGCTGGCCCACATATTTCAGTCTCATGGTATTTGACAGCTCCCTTGCAAGACCATGGAGTATCATCATTGTGCAAACTGCCTTCAACATTGAACCCTGAGTGCATTTTTCCTCAAAAAAATTCCCAACCCCAAATCAGATACTCTATTCAACTGTATTTCTTTCCTGATACCGAGATATTTCAGAAGGCATTGCACAGTAACTTGGGCAGAGGTTGGAGCAAAATTCATAAACACCTAATTAAGCCTATTCCCTCTTAGCAAAAAAACTCAAATTGCTTAAGTGCTTAACTTGAAGTACTTTCCTGAATGTAGTGTTTTGCTGAATCAGAGCTTTCACAAATGCAAATTTTTAGCAGCACCAACTGCAAACCTCCAGACTTCTGCAGGCTTATCTAAAACTGAACCTGAACTGAAAGCCTTCCAAGTTTTGCCCATTACTATTTCCTAATGCTTTGTAAGCTGTGCCAGTGACTCCTGGGATGCAGAGCTGGAACAGATTTGAAATATTTTAAATCACAAATTTCCCCTTAAAGAAAACAGATGTATGCACATATTCACTAGAGTTCTTTATAATTTGAAACAGTATCATTTTAAACCAATCTTATTAGATACAGATGAACAAGTTTGTTTTTATCCTGGCAAACTGCTGTTTCACTAATTCTTGTCCTCTGCTTCTAGAAGTCTTCTTGCAGAGCATTTGTTTTCCTGAAGCAATTACTCTTAGTCTGCCATCTTGAGACAGCCCCAGAAAACAGGCCCACTGCTGCATCTAAATGAACCTTTTAAATGCAACCCATGCCCTGTGAACAACAGGCTTCTGAGGCCACCGGTCCTTTGCACACTTCCTTCTGCACATACGTAATTCCACTATCCACATTTTATGCAGTTTCCTCCCTGTCTTTCTCTTATTCAGGTTGCCTTTGCCATACTCCAGGTGAGCAAAGTGTTTAAAAAAACCTAGAAGGGCCTGAGGTGCTCTCTGCAGCTTCAAAACAGGCATTTTAAACTGTGAATTACTGCCACAGCTTGAAGACGGCTTGGATGGCTGCACTTCCAGAACCTGATGTATTGTCACCCTTGCATTCCTAGGGACCAAATAAAACACTGGACTAGATTCAGTGAGCACCACCAATGCACAGATGAACGCCTGTAGCAAACGGCCTTCAAACCCTTGGCTTGACCAACAGTTCTTACTCATTTTCTTTGGCGCTTCTCTGCAGCCAACATCTGTTTGCAGGTAACAGCACTAGCCAAGGCTTTTCCTTGGCTATTACCACACACAAGCTCACGGTGCCCCTGGCCGTGCTTCTGCCGAGCGGCTGCAAGGCAAGTGGGACGGGCTGCTCACACCAGGCACCTCCAGGTGCATCTGCCTGTTTGCCCAGGTTGGTACCTCGCACAGCTGCTGTTGGTGAGGCTGCTGCATTGAAAGCGTACGAAGGATAGACTTTTTTATAGCAAAGTTTAAAAACGGGAACATTCCACAAAGAGAATAATTATATCCCCCCCCCAAATAGACACACAACTCCCTTATCTTGGAATCAAGAGTTTGGATATTTAGATGGCTAATTCCCAAAGATATGCACAGCTGCTAAATGCTTAGAGACTTTCAAGACGCAGTGGGGTCTCAACATCACTAGCCAGGCATGTTGCCTACCTGCTGATACCTAACCATGCTGACTTTTACAAGTTTTTTTATTAGCAAAATTCCCCAGAATGCCTTCTCTCAATAGCTGGCTGCAAAAACTGGGGAAACAACTCCCTATTTTGATTTTCAATAACCAACTAATGCAGCTGAAGTGTCTTTGCAGTGAGGAAAGGATAACAGTGCTGTTTTGTTTTGCTTTCCTCCTCCTGCTGTTCAAAACCAACTCCCTCCATTATTTTTATTTCAGGAACGTGTCTTCTCTTTCAGACCAATCGTATATGACCTCTCAAAGCAGAGGAGAACACAAAGCTCTCTCCACACAGCACTCAGACAGCACATGCTCTTTCAGGTGCACCACAAGCAGCCCACTGCACTGCTGGGAGGCAACGCTTGGAGAGGAAACAGGCAGGAAGAGAAGCTGCTCCTACGTTCCCAGGTGCCCAGCTGCCCGCGCCATTGGCATCACGGCCACATGTGCCAGGAGGACGAATCCTACCGCTCCCTTCCACCTACAAAAGCATTTGGTAGAACTCTTTCTACAAAGGGTCTGCACAAGAGCGAGCATCTCAGACCATTCTCATGAAGAGAGCTGAGAACATGGAATGGTCCATAGCCCAACTGGAAAGAAAGAAGAGCACAGCAAGACTGCTTAGTTCTGTCACACTGTCAGGATTCAGGACAGTTCAGCAAGAAGCCACTTGACGGGAGCACGTGTGATACAGGGCCGTTGACCAGAGTTCGGCGTCTCTTTTGGAGAGCAGAAAGAACAGAAAACTTGCAAACTTCTATCTCCTTCACCTGGGAGAAGAAAGTGCAACTTGAGAGAGTGCCCAGGACTGCACAGAGTTCTGTGAATATCAACCCAGGCTGTTCCAGAGAAGGTGAGAGCAGCTGTGGCCATTCAGCCAACAGAGACACAGAGGAAGGGCAGAGCGTAATTCCGGGCAGGAGGAGATAAGGGAACAAGGCCCAAACAAGTCATCGGGGTGGAAGGAAATGCAATCCCCACACAAAGGAATGAAGAGGATGAGAAGAATGGGAAGTGGAAATAGGGTGGCACTGAACAGAATCTGTGTAATTAAAAATGCTAATAGCCTCTTGGAGGCTGTTTCCAAAACAAGCTATTTCCTTTAGACAATCAAAACATCATCAGCTCCACTGTATGCAGAGCCTGAACTCCTGGCTGAAGAAATAGCTTAAAATTCTCCTGACTCAGGATGGCAGGGGCAAAAAGAGGAGATTCTTGTTTCTCTCCTGCTTTCACACCAGGCGGATGGATGTTCATTTTATTTATTTAATTCATTCCATTTTGCATGGATTTTTGCTTCTTTTTTCATGGTCCCGAGGAGACATCTAAGTGAATTTTATTTCAGAATGGTCTCATAGATCCATGAGTCTTGATCAAGGACGCGACAGTGGGTGAATTCAATAGCTACAGCTACCACAAAAATACATGGTAGGCTGACCATGTAGGCTGATTAGACATCAGAGAAAATGCAACAGCAGCAGCACTGCAGGACCTGTACTAAATCAGGTGATGTATTGCTAAGGCAGCAGTATCATCGCTAAATCATATTGCTTCACTTGAAGGGATGGCAAAACAGCCCAGAAGTAGAGACTAGGTCTAGATGATCTTGAACTTTAGCATTAAATCAAAGTACTGGATTTATTTCAACAACTGCTCTTAGGAGTATTCTGTGCAACAGGATGCTTTGCATGCTAGCAATGAAAACAAAATAATCTTGGATGCTAGACGAATGACAAACAAAACAGCATTGTGCTTCTAAAAGATTCAAGATAAGCACCTTATACCCACCCACAATACTTGTCTATATTTCTGTGGAAAAAAATGCCATTTAGAAAAAAAAGTCTAGTTATTTCTAGTTTTGTCTTCCCTTCTCATTCCTATAAGCAGCAAAACCTTTACTTGTTCTATCCAAAATTTTGTGTAGTCTATCAAATATTACTCCTACTGAGGTTCCTCAGGCAGCAGGAGAGCTAAATGTCCTCAGAGAAGCCAGCACTAGGCCTGGGGACCTCAGGCTTTGGGCTAGGGTTGAGAGAGAGAGAGAGAGAGAAAAAAAAAATAGAGAGAGAAACATTTCCGTGACACTAACATGAAACCAACTTCTTTCAAACTTTTGCCATGGGGAACCTGGCCTTCCTCCTGATTCAAATGCAGCCCTATCTGGAGATATCAAGAGACCTAATAGTATGTAGGAAATGCCTTTTTTATTTTATTTTTTACTGAGCATATAATAAGACCTTATTGAGACTATAGTAAATTTTGGGATGTACAGTTATCAATACAGGTCTAGAGTAGAGTAAAAGTAGAGTGTGTGTGCACAGGACATGAGGTGATCCCTTGCCTCATACACTTAACAGAATGATAAACATGGAACATTTTTGTGGTGAACATCCTCTGCCAGCAATACTTCACCGGGTAAATTTGCTTTCAGAAGCAAGACTGTATGTGAACATGGCCAGTGGCAGAGAGAAACAAAAGGCAGCCCTAGTTCTGTAGCAAACAAAACAAAATAGGCAATGAGCTTACTATAATAGAGCCATAATAAAATAATAATCTCACCAAATAGAGAATAAAACTGCTAGTAAGAGAGCTTTTAATCTTCACTTAATCTTGTTGGCTGTGGTTCAAATTAGGAGTAATTTCATGGATGTCAGTGGAGTTATTCAGGTATAAATCTGGTTTGAGAGCAGAATCTGGTCTACCATTCAAGCATATTTAATAGACAGAGAAGGGAAAATTGTCAATAGCTGTTCACAGTGTTCTTTTAATTGAATTAATATTTCAATTCACCTTGTTGAAAATGAAGTCTCTTCAGTCGCTGACATGGAACTAAAACCTGCTTAGTTACAATACTTATCTATACTATGGCAGGAAAACAAATAGCAGTTAGGACTGTTACAAACGCAAGAATTCTCTCGCACTTGTATGAACAGGGACCTGGAGCCTGATCTACCTCCCCATGGCTGCAACCCAGACAGGTGAGAAGTTCCACATGCCATTGAAATAAGGGCTACTCACAGCAACAGGAGCTCCAGGACTAAGGGGGTAACTTTTAATCTCCACAACCAAAACCTGACCTAGTAGAAGTACACTTTCAAAACTAGAGTCTGATGACAGATTTTGCTTATGGTGTTTCTAAGGCTCAGCTAAAAACCCTTCTATTGGAAGCCTAATCAAAGAAATCTAGAGATCACATACCCCTTTCTGCCTCTATTCACCTGTTGTAGTCCTGCAAATACATGAGGGCAAATGCAAAATCAACTAGCAGGACCTATCTGATAACCCTAGTTTAACAAAAGAAATCAGGAACATCTTTATCTGTCTGATTTTCAGGTCTCTCTGGTCTGCTCAGAAGTTTAGGAAATGGGCCCTGTATGGCTTGTACATCTTCCTTGCCTGCCACGGAACTTGGAACACAATTAAATCATGTTGACAGCAGTTTTCATGGAGGCCTTGGGGAAAAAAGCCCAGTACTTAGAGACACACTGACTCCATAGCATTAATTGCATGAAAATATGGCAGGAAATTATACCCTACAGTGTCTCAGTAGTGCCTAGAAACAGACAGAGGTAGTAGATTTTTGAAGATCCCGGATCACTGTGTGCGGGCCCTAATCCTGGCAGGAGCAGCTCTACCCTACAAGAGGGCACCTGCTTGGCCCGGTCCCGCTCGCAAAGGGGGAACGCTGCTCCTCATGCCGAAGGGTCTCTTGCATCCTCATCCTTCCCTCCTTTGCTACAGGCTTGCAGGTATCAACAGGCTGTTGTTAAGCAAAGGCAACTTCCTTTATTCTGCGTGAGGGATCAGAAAGCGCTGCAGGGATTTCAGAAGCGGAGTTCACTGATTCTCATTCAGCTGGAGCTCCTCTGTTAAGTCACACTGACCCCATACAGAAAGAGCAGAGGCATTTAGAAGGCAAAGGCAGCTTACTTCAGGCAAATAAACTGTGGACACAATGAATAGTCTGCAAATGGAGCCTTACTTCTGAAAGATACAGCCATGCATTCCAAGCATGTGCTGTGCTCCGAGTTTAGAAAGCTGTAGGATTAATCTCTCATGGAAATCCTAACCCTATCAAAATCAACAGTGAAACCCTGCAAGCGTGATTTTATCTTAACTGTATGAGCTAATCAGAGTCAGTGTGAAGACGGCACTGCTTACTGACTGCTTCCCCATCATGGAATATGATCTAGCTTTCCTTCAATTCAATGGCAAAATAAAGGAATAGTATTGCAATCCAGGTCATGAGAACCTGAAGAATCATAATAACAAAACCAATATGTTCAACCTTGAAAAAAAAAAAAAAGAAAGAAAGGAAAAGAAAAGGAGAAGCACTAATGCAGGTTTTCTTGATCTGTAGTCCTCCTAATGCTTTCATCATTGCTGTAAATAATAAATCCTACAAATGCTTGGTGGCAGCAGGAACTCTTTGAATAAAAACTGTAGTAACCAGCACTGGTTAGAAAGCATGGTTTTAGATATAAACATTGTGCTGCATTCCCTTCAGATGGCTCAGTCCTCCAAATTCATATTCATTTAAGCAGATTTCCCCCCAAAATCCAATTGCATACAGGATCACAAGAAGAGATGAGAGCCTTTAGCAATTAATTAAAGTTTTGACTGAGAAGCCATTGGGTTAGGGCTTAATCCTTCAAGGTTCAGAGCCCTGTGGCCTCAAACCAACAGAGCATTCATGCATAAGACTGCTTAAACTTGATGGGACTACTCACATGCTTAAAGATAAGCGTTAGTTTAAGTGTCTGGCTGTATTGAGGTCAGACTTCTCAGCCAGAATCAAGTCTTTAGCCCCTTTGGACACTGCAGTGGTATCTGCTATGCACATTTTGCGTTCACTGCTTGCAAACCAAGGTGTAATTTCCTCAGCCTTTGGGCTTTCCATGGAGCACTTTTCACTGATACTCTAATATCTACCCAAGTCTCCATAAGACAAAAGTCCTCAGTTCAAACAAATAAATGGTGAAATCGCAGAAACTCTGTATCCCAACTCAGATGTCCAGCCTTGACTCTCCTTCCTTCCTTCTCTGCTAGACTGTAGCCTCTGTTGCCTGTTACCATCTCCTTTCCAAAACTGACTCAAAGGCCTGATACCCACAGCCAAAGACTCTTAACCCAGGTAACACGACAGCAGCAGTTACACACACTTTCGTGATCCTTGTGACCTTTCAGGCAAACCCACTTAACTCAGGCATTTGCCAGAACATGTCCTTGCCTGACCGAGGGGAAGAAAAGAGGTGTGGAAGAGCATTCACATGGCTACGTCCTCTTGCATTACCTAATGATTCAAAATCCTTGTAACTAATATCATCTACAAACGTGCTCGTTTATTATTCAAAATACCACACAGTCTTTCTAGTATATTTAAATTTGTAAAGGTTTAATGTCACTTTGTCTACTGAGAAGCCTTCATGTGAGTTAAGAGCGGCTCTTACAGATGAAAATAAGTATAAACGCTATAAATGTATATGAAGGGTGCTGATATTTTGTCATTGATGTTACGTTGTGTTAAAGAATGCCATGATGCTCTTTGCCCAAGTGACAAAATGCTAGCGATCTTGTTGGCGGCATAGGAATATCTCATTTTAGCTAAAATGATCCTCTGAGCAAATGTAACTTTGCACTAGTGCGGAGATTTTCTTATTTTAAAAGCACATTAAGCGACGATACTGAAAGGGTAAGTTCTGGGTAATTGAGAGCTGCTGTTGCATACTAATGTTCACTGAACAAACCTGGGGAGCTTTCTTCCCCAGGAGGCAAAACCTGAAAATATCTGTGGTAACAAACACAGGAACAGTAAGTCAGGCCACAAAGTGCATTAGATAAAATTCTCTGACCCAATTCTAACACATCTCCCTTCAGATTCCATTTACTTTCTATGGACAGAATTAGAGGAACCAAAGTGTATTTACATAGGATGTAAATCTGATTATTAAGTGCTATTTTACTACACTATGGAACATTCACTTGTGTTTTGGTCTGCCTTACTTAGAATACAACAGCTAAAAGAAAAATAATTCGAAGTCATCAATTAAAACAGGAAAGATATTTCTGCTGCAAAATACCTTGCTCAAAAATATCTTCTAAAAACTGACAACTCGGATTGTTTCTAAAGTGACTCAAAATGGAAATCTCAGCTCTCAGACATTTTTTGCTGACAAGTTTTGGGCTACTCCTCCCTTGGCTTCACCAAGGGTGGCATTACTTAGGCAAATGGAGCCACATTCCCCTTATGCTGCTGTTCCCATTAAACTGCTCATTGCCAAGAAGAGGTGCTAAATTGCCTCCTTTCACTGTCAGCCACAAAGCCTTCCTATAAGCAGAATTCCTGTAATATTTTGTAGCAGCCATCTGACCAGCTTCCTACCCCGCTGCCCTGTGCTCTCCCTCTCACCGCACAACCATCATCATTTGCCTTCTACTGGCACTACCTAGGACAAACCTTGGGCCATAACGGGCAAGGAGCATCCACACTCACACACAGCAACAACTGCTGGCGTACAAAATTAAGGTAAGAAAGTATGGATACAGGTTGGAACACAGTTTTACCTTCGTAAAGAGCCAAAAACCTTCTGTGAAGAACTGCTTAAGTATTCCATGGCATACGTTGATTACCACATGGCTTGAGATTATATTCTGGCAAGAGTTTACTGCCATGGTGCAACCTCAGATGACTTTATCGGCACAACAGAATTAAATCCATCAACCAAGAAAAGGGAATACTCTAGTTAATACTCTAGTTTTGAAGCACTTTTACACTGGAATATGTCATATAAGACTGAACAGAGAAATATGCTATAAACGTTTCAGGCAAATTTATATTTAAAATAAAAGCATGCATATATTTGCAGTCATGGGTTACCATTAAGTTTTCAGAATTTTACATTTGCATATATTTAGTTACCGTAGTGACTATACAATCTGGAGAAAATTACAAATACTAAAGCTAATTTCTGTAGTTGCTGAAGGAACTGCAAAGATCTTACAGGAACTTCTGGAAGCTGGGCATGAGTTTGCCAAGAAAATTTTAGCAGAGATGAGAATAATAAAGATCTTTAAATTGTTACTTTTCCCTCCCACACAACTTAGTTATTTTTTCTTCTTTAATGCACCTAATCTCTCTATAGTAAGTATTACACATACATCTAAAAATGGCAAATGTTTATGCTTAATCGAGGTACTGCATGTTCTGAGAAGATGACTAAGAAAAGGCTTTCAATCACATATTACCTTTATTTATTAAATTTAAACTGTCTAGCCCCTTCCAGCGAGAATCTAAGCTCTCCTTCTGGACCATACACACACAGCATATGCCTAGCAGTTCGAAGACCATTCAGAAACCTGCACCAGACTGTTTTCAACACCTTGCAAACATTCATGAAAGTGTCCCTCAAACATATATGCAGTTGTCATATAGATGGATGGAAAGAGTAAGGACACAGTGCCAGAAACAATCTGCTTTGAAGGATAAAGTGACTGTAACTCAACAACAGGTAGATAACAATTAGAAATATACCTTACGGCTTCCAAATACCAGTCAAACACAGGGCAGCCATGGTTCATAAATCCTCTTAAAATTATGCTGTTTTCCATCAGCAGGTAAACACTTTAAAGGACAGATTTTTTTTTCTTTTTTTGTCACACTTTTAAAATGCTTTTAGCTGCAAACAAAATCTGAGAACATTTAAACAGATGTCAAAATGAATTTTCACTTAAGAAATTCCCTTCCAAGCAAGATTTGCATACAACTTAATTTAAATAGCATCTGGGTGGCTAAGCAAAAATATTATTTTTAAAGAAAAAAATATAGATATCATGCATATAGTGGAAAAGCGGCCATATTAAAGAGACAGTTTGCATTCTGCTCCAGCGGAGCAGAGGAGGAGGCCAGGAGACATGGTATCTTAGCAATTCAACCCAAACAAATACTTGGAAAGAGGCGAGTACAATTGGGCCACATTAAGCTTCATCAGTGCCAAACAGGACAGTTTGTTTCAGGGGTTCATGAATGGCATGTATCCCAGCAACTATAGAATATGCATGAGGACAACCAGGTAGTGGTTGTTAAGAGATACTGTTGTAGAAAGAAAAAATATAAATGGGAGGACAAAAGCTTGTTCGGATGCATGATACTGTAAGTAGATCGAATTTCACTCTGGCAGGAGGTAAAGGAGTAGGCCTTGAATTACCTCAAGCTTTTTACTAACCATCAGCCTGGCTGTCCTGTGAGGCTGTAATGAGCGCACGTCCTGAGCGTGCCCCTCCGCTGTGTCTGTTGTGCTACCTGCCAGGAGAGACGCAGCTTCCACCGCGCTCCGGCCGGCCTGTGCGGTGCCCGGGAGGACAGAGGCACCCACAGCTCCTTCCCCTGGCGCCGCGGCCTTCTCAAAGAGCCTCTCCTGGACTGTTCACACACACAGGTAGCAGAGAGCTCTCCAGCTCCATCAGCCATGGAAGAAAGAGGAATCCAAATCCTCTGCACTACACAGGGTAAGACACTCTTCTACTTTGACGACTGCTCTGATCATGAGTTCAGGGGGCACCGTTTGCTCCGGGATGCTGTGGAGAGCCGTGAAGCCTCAACAAGCACACGCTATTTAGAAGGGGAAATCTTCTACAACATTGCTAAAGGTTGAAGGACTTGATGACAAGACTGACCCTTCAAACCCTGTGCCACATGCCTGGAAGTCTGGGCTGCTCTTGCTATGCCACCAAACCCAAGGCTAAAAAGGGATGGAGCAATCAGGCCCTGATGGATGAACACTGACTGTCCTGACACGGAAAGTAGAACCAGCCGAAGGGTCTGTCCGAGCCTGATCAATGGGTTTATCCAGGTTGCACATGGACTATTAGAAGTTTCATAAATTGCTAGGTACCCTGACAATGAAAATTTTATCTGTTTTTTTTTTTTTTTTGCATTTAAGTAAATATCCATAAGCATATTCAAATAATATCTGCATGCCAGCAAGATATTTATTGGGATCAGCATTTCCTTGTATGGAGAAGAGACCTCTGTTTGTTGGCTAAATTTGTCAACACTGAGAACAAAGCATCAAGGCATCCTTCCCAGTCAGAAAGGAGGAAATTTTGTTCAGACATCTGAGCAAAATCTGAGCATCTGAGACATCTCCACATACCACAACTCCGTAGGGGAAACACATCACAACGTATTGGACAAAGGGTGCTGACTGTGGGACACATTTAGGACTCTTGAGGCATATTGAGGAGATCAGAATTCAGCCAGCCTGCTCAACACAGCTCGAGGATTATCCACACTCCCCAGCTTCACACTTGTACCCAGGAATGACGGGACCCTGTTCTAGGCCAGTTAGTGTGCAGATTGCATATAATTAATTTTAGCTTCAGTTTCCCTAATTGAGATGTAACACAGCATGCTATTGCAATAAAATAGTGAGATAAAATGATCCTAGATACATTTTATCAGGTGGAAATAAAATGAAAAATCGCGGTAGTAATTTAGAAAATAAACACTTTACTGATCATACACATATGTGGTATTTCTTTATTTGTGTTTACTTAAAAGATGAAAGCAAATGTTATTTTTATAAAAGAAAAAAAGAAATTAGCTCACTGAGGGCTTAATTATCCTTTCTTCTCCAATGGGAATCAATGCTATTGGCAGCTTGCAGGCCTGTTCTCTTGACAAATCAAGTTGTTGGCTGAGGCGTGAAGTGTTAGATTATGATCGACTCAGCGTGACATTGTGATTCATGGCTACCATATTACAGAGGGAAAAAGGGGATTTATGCTTCATATCCACTTTGAATTCATAGTGAAACAAGTGAATCATTCTGTTCAACCTCAGGAGTTCATGTTCTGTACCTGGGGGCTGAACAATATTACAGGCTTGAACATTTTGAGGAACAAGTGAGATAAAATACCATCGTGAAATATTCTGTCTTCTCCCCCATGCTATATGTTTAGAGAATCATCTGGAGTAAAGGTTTAATTAGAGCAGTTCATTAAAATGAAGAAGGAATAAGAAGGATGGTAGGGATGCTGCAGAACAGCATATATTGAACAACTGAAGAAAAGTACTTTCAAGTGGATAAGTGTAACTAAAAGAACAGTTGTACACAGTCTGTATGAAAGGCATAAATGATGTACAAGGTTTTCTTGTTATATGTGATATAAATATATTTTTTTTTCTAAAAAAGCCATTTATAACACTATTCAGTTGCATGGCCATATTTAAAAAAAGATTCTAACAGTAAGTATGTTTGTAGCTGGCTTATTTCCACAGTTCCCTTATCAGCTGCTATAATGATGGAGGGCAGATATACAGATCTCCCCAGACACATGACATCAAACATACATTTCACTGGACTGCATTAATAAGGTCTATAATTCTGTCTATTCCTCCTGAAAAAACCACCCCTGCAATTTAGGCATGATCACTTAACTATACACACAAGCCTGCAGCTACAGCACCATAGCATGGAGCAAGATCTAGCCAATCACCACCACACTCAATCTCAATTAAATTCAATATCTCATATTGTTTTAAGCATAGAATCCAGGCTACTTTTCCTATAGCGTTAGGAAATGCAAAGCAAATTCAATTTCATCCTTGCGATACAGCATGATTGCAAAAGCTGAACCAAAGTCCATCTTCAAAATGTCAGCACTGAATTCCTATTTCAACCTCATCTTTATGATGAATAGAATATCAAGGCATGAAACCCACCACAATGAAATTAGAGAAAACCCACCCATCTGTTCCTCTTTTTCTGAAAAAAGGATTCCCTCTTTTCTAACTAAGAGCGAGCCCTTTCTTAGGTTGTACCCATACAAATGAATTCTCTCCACCTCTTTTTCGAGCGCTTGTAGAGAGGGACAGTCACCTGAGAGACTCAGAGAAAGGCCAGTAAAGATAAGGTTGGAAAATCCCCAGGTTAGCCATAATAGTTTTCTTTTGTGTATTTATGATTTTCAAAAGATTATTTCATTCTGATACTTCTATATAGAAGCAGCAAGGAAACAAGCTTTTTGCCATTAATGTCCCTTGTTCAGCATTCTGAGTAACTGCAATACTTTGTGAACAAGTACATCTCTGCCAGATGAAGTTCAGTATTTCAATAACTGTTAATGCAAATAGGAAACTCTGCACTTCTATCCCACCCTGTTTGAGGAAATGGGGTGCCTTCCTCACTGCCTTCATACCAAGCTTAAATCCGGATTAATGTTTGATTGCTGCTTCTGCCTGCAAGCAGTCATCGACGTGTGTTCTTTTGAGGGAATACTCTCTAGTTCCCAAGTTCACTATTGACACACAACAAGGAAGAGATTTCTGCTTTAATTATGCGTTGCCACTGTGGCATCCCACTAGGATTGTCTCTGATATCTAAATTCACATAGGTATGTTATTTGGGTACATATCAGTCCATGAACATGAACGGTCCATGGTCCACGAATCATTTACTCTTCTGAGGAGCCAATATTACAATAAACTGTCTTTATACTGTGTGTATATATATAACAAATATATATTTATACCTCATAGAATCCAGATGAAAACAAAAACTTCAGGCTGGCTTCACAATCCAGAAGTTTGCCCAAATCATCCAGCTAATGCTTAGGTGGTGCCTGGACTCCAAAAGCTATTTTGTAAAGCAGTCAGCACCTTTAAGGCACAATGGCTGCAATATATCATTACTTTGAAAATGTATCCAATGATGACATGTCAAAATCATGGCATAAAACGAATTTAAGCTAGATCTTCAGCTGACATGTGTCAGTTTAGATAGACAATTGACTTTAAAGGAGCTGCAGAGATTGATATCAACAGAGAATCTTCATTTTCTGTACCCAAGTAGCGGAGCTGAACACACACCCAGGCCAGCCTACCAGAAGGGGAAAATCTTAAGTTCAGCCTGGCAGGTAATGTTCAATAAAGTATGCTCTCCAGCAAGGAGGATAAGATCTGAAAACTGCATAGATGTGTTAGTTGCCAAAGGGAAGTAAAGGATAATATATTCTTAGCAGGAAAAGATCTCTGCAGTAGCTATGCTGTCAGGCAGCTGAGATCCTATTTCTCTGTCTGGATATACCTGTTCCACTTGAACACAAGAAAGCGCTTCTGCACTGTGAGGCTGAGCAGCGCAACAGGCTGCTCAGAGACGATGCAGGGTCTCCATCCTGGGAGATACTCACAACCCGACATGATACAGTCTGGACAACCTGCTCTAGGCAACCCGCCTTGAGCAGCTGCTGGACCAGACAACCTCCAGAGGCCTCTTCCAACTCCAGCCATTCTGCAGTTCTGTCATATAAGAAATTTATTGATAATTTAGTTATCCTGAATTTCTAATACCAATTGCTAAGGCAAAATTACATTTGACCAGCTTACTGGACAAGATTTGTATCATCTGAAGGCTAATGTCTGATCCTAAAGATTTCCAAAAGAATGGTGCTGGAACTGCTTACTCATCACATTACTATATCTGAGTAAAAAACACAGTAAACAAAAATACAAGCACCAAATGTCCTCCTCTATTCACATAGCATGTTTGTATGGACTTACATCCCACTGATGTCACTTTGCAATTGGGATCTACACGAGCATTCAGCTGGCTACACTAACAGATGGGCTGTTCATGTTAACCCTCTGAAATAATGAAACATCTTCAAGTATTGCAAAATACCAGTTCAACTTAACTAGTGCAATCTCCGGTGCATTAGTTTTAGAACATTTCCCAAAGGGTACAGTCTGCAAAAGTCTTATTATTACTTTTTTTTCCTATTCGTTATATTGAGTAAAATATGCACCTTAGTATAGCAGCCGGCGACCTCTGGCTAGATAGATGTCTCACTATGCACTGAAGACCATCCCTATCCCACAGACCTTCAAATGTAAACAAGAAGGGTTACCAAGGAAGGATATCTAGTCCTATCTGTGGATGTGAAATCAAGGCAAAGAAATCTGACAGTTGCCAAGATCTCAAGAGTTTTTGCAGGAGAACCAAAATGGAATCAACAGCTTCTCTAGGCACACGTGTACCGTGCAGCCGAGCATCGTGCACAGGCACCTGCGGTGCTTCCTACCGAGCAGCCTTTGGCAGGGGAAGAGCCATGTCAGGATGATGCTGCACCTGAGCCACTATGACCCGCGATAAGCAGCGGCACTGAGGCTCTAAGGCACTGTGTGAGCTTGGGCACACGCACCGTTCTCGGTCACCTCTGGGCGGGCAGATGCAGGAACGCATCCAGCTTCGGAGCAGGCCCTGCCTCTGCGACGCGCCAGCGCACGCGGGCGCCACGTCCCACCCTGCGGGAGGGAGCACGGGCGCCGCGGCCGGCAGGGCCCCGCTCCCGAGCTGCATCCCACAGCCAGGCTCCGCGCTGCCCCACGCATCCATGCGGCTCTGCTGCATCATTTGGCACAGGAGAGCTTTACTCTCCTGTTAAACTGGGTCAAGCCTTGATCCAGGTACAAGTTTGGGCTCCAGCACACGCTGCAAGGTGATTACTGCTGTCAGAGCTCGCAAGCTACAGGTCTACAGCTTTCATCCCAAGCTACATAACTAGGCAAAACAGCACACCATAGCATGTAAATAAATCATTAGCTATTGCTATTAATTTCTCTTTTTTTGTCTTTTCCAGCACTAAATACATTAAGGAATTTTTGATAAATTTTCCAATTATATTTGTTCAGAAGCATTGGCAAAACAATCTGTG
Organism: Tinamus guttatus; assembly: GCF_000705375.1. Next base: position 336,802 of record NW_010578543.1, on the reverse strand, counting down.
CTATTAATGAGATGTTTAGCACAAATTAATCATTAAACTGGACTGTCTATGTCCTGAAAGAAAATGTGTTTTGCAGCGTGTTTTTATTAGCATAGTCAATCATTGAAAAATCGTAATGTTTCTTGAAATATCTTCACAATTACTTTGATTTAATTTTTTTATAGATTTATTCTAGAGAATTTGTTAAAAATGTAGTAAACCATGAAGTGCTCAACTGGACTGTCATGCAACTTTGCACATCTCACAAGGCTCATCTAGAGAAGGAATTGCTTCCAACTTCCCACCTGGGGATACCAAGCAAGGCACAGTGTCCAGCTGAACTCTGGTATGGCCTATGATACCAAGGAAGGAAGCGAGAACGACACTGGTGACGGCTGCTGGATCACAAATTAGAGAAACCCTAGGGTTACTGAAAGTCTTACTGGCAATGAGCTCTCCATCCATACAGAGCTCCCTGGTTACCTCTTTTATTTCTCATATTTGGCATTCAGAGGAGCAGAGAACCTTTTTCATCTCAGTCAGATAAGCTGTAAATAAGGAAATCTAGTGATTATGAATCAGAATAAGCGGCAATTGTGAACACTCTACACAGATTGTACTCAAGCAGCTTACAACTTACAAACACAGGCTAACTTTTTATTAAGCACCACAAACTGCTCCTGTTGCTGATTCCAATACTGCACATATCCAGCATCCCCTGTCAGGAACAGCAGTTTTTGCTTAACAGAAATGTACTTAATCTAAATACCCAACTTGCAAGGGAATTGCAAAATCAGAAGCAACCATCAGATCCTCTTAGCATCACTGCGCTGTCTGGAGCTAATTGCTACATCCCACAATTATGTTTTTTCCCTAGATATTTGCCTAGCTCTTTTTCTTGTGATGATTGTTCATATCTTTGCCTTGTTTTAATACAGCATAACTATTCGCTGTGCACAGACACTCTCTGCTCACATTCCTTGAGGACTTGACCCTTTCTTGGCTTTAGTTCATACCTCTTGTTCTTGCATTTGACATAAGTTCAAATCGCCTTGTAGCATCGACCCTCTCAAGTCTCTTCAGAATTTTATATACCTCAGTAAGGTCACCCTTACTCTTTGTCCTGCACATATTTCAGCCTTAAGGTTGTACTTTTCTGATTTTTTTTTTTTTGTAGAAAAGCTTATCTTCAAAGGAAGTACCTAATTTCTAGCACGATTATAGTTGGCATCCTCTTTATGTATTTTCCTGAGAGTCTTCAAGCTGGTCTGTAATTACTGCATGCCACAAGTGGCCTCAGAACTCACTTGTTTGTGATAGCAATCCCTTTCTTGGCAAATACAGATATAATGACAGGAGATCCATTAAAAAAATGTGTTGTTCCTTGATTTCTTTTAACAGCTATTGTCTTCAATGTGACACTGACTGCTTATACTGGCTTTGTGTTTAAAGCAGAGTCTTAACAGAGCTCATAGAGTTCAGCCCAGATAAAATTCGCCAGGAAGCTAAAACCGCCTTATCTTATCATTCACCTTGAACACTGCAAGACAGCCCTGCCCTCAGCAGCAGCCCTGACAGACCTTCTGCTGTATTTGTATTGAGCATCCCAGGCTAGCACATTAGATACTGTTGTTTCTCCCTGCATATAAGCAATCTAGTGACTTCTTTTTTTAGAAATATGCACCTGTATGTAACTTTCTACTGGAAACGCCTGTAAGTATGATCCTGTACAAACACATTTTTAGGAGCCGAGCTGCAAAAGGAGCTCTAGCTCTTTCTTTTATGGAAGTGAAGTTACTTACACACACAATAGCTGTTTAGACTATTTACATGTCTACATTCACCCCATACATCTTAATGGTAGTTCAGGGGCTAAGACACTTCTAACATGATTGTTTATCTCACAACAAAATAACCCGACATTGTCAGAGTTGTACTGTGTCGTAAACTGCACTGCAAACTTCAAGGCTATGCTGCAAAACACACTGCGAAAATGTTCATTAAAATTTGGTGAATCTTTACTACGAATTTATGTCCAAAGGAATAGAGAATGAAGATACTAAGATAGTAACCTTCACAGTCATGCAAAGGTATATGTGGAAAGAGAGTAAACCAGGTAATATTTTATATTGTGTCAGCATATTCTGTACACTTTATTACAGAAGCTTTTTGCCCCAAACGGCCTCTCTACAGATGCTGAAAATTTTTACAGGGCTATGTTGACTTGTTAATTGTGTTCTGGAACGTTATGGGCATAGAAAGATCTTCACTGCAAGCCAGGACACTAACTCCAGCTCCTCTACCAGCCTGTAGTAATTCTACTTTGTAAACATTTAATTTGACTCTAGACCCATAATGTTTTGTCGGCTTTCTGGTCAAGGGCAGTAAAAGTTTTGGGAATGACTTAGAGTCTCAAAAAATTGTGTGCAACATAAAGAGGAGAAGATAGTCATTCTAGAAAATTTTCTTAAGTGAGAAGCCCAAGACATCCTCCTACAAAATCTGGGAAAGTTGCATTTGTTCACAAGGACAACTCATTTGTTCCTACAAAAAAAACTCTTAATTTCTGGTTAACCATAAACTCCAAGCCTAAGTTTACCTTTAGATAATTAGAGACCAAGCTGGAGCTGCTACTCCAAGCAGTGAGTGCTGAATATTAGGAACCCAGCTAGCATCATGCTACTCTCCTTCCTACCTCTCAGCCACCTGCGAGGTCTTGACCAGCCTCTGTTGCCCTCTAGTGACTCCCCGGCAGTGCACGGGCTCTCAGACCTGCACTGCATGTGCCTGGGAAGCCACTGAGTACAGCAGGAGGTCAAACTGACATCGATTTACCTGCTCCAGCTCCCCTCTCCCACAGCTTTCCAAAAGCGCTAAGCAAAACACAGGTCAGAAACACAGCAGATCTGCAGGCCTCCTGGCTCCAGCCTTGGTGGTGCGTGGAGGCTGCAGCAGACCTTCCTGAGGGATCGTTGTTATCCATATTACCCTGTCGGGACGTGGGAAGCCTGCTAGCTCGCAGGCACAGCTATAGGATGAGTTAGCACAAGCACAGTGGGAGAAATGCCACAAGAAGGGCTGTCAGCCCTCTTTGAGGGCGCCCTGGCCGAGATCCTGGGAGCAGCTCCAGGGAGACCAGCGCCGGCTCTGCAGCACTCCGGACACCAGCAGTGGAGCTCTGGCCTTCACTGGGGTCTCCGGGCAGTGTTTTAATAAATAATCAACAATGATAATCCTGGGCAAGAGAGAAAAGGAAAGTGGGCAGAAGAGAATCAATTCCTCTCAGTGAAGAGCCTGATTTGGGCCTGTGCAACACTGATACAGTCCTCTCAGATTAGCCTGAAGTCACCTCGCCTCTTCTGTCATCTGCCTTGATGAAAACATTACGACAGCATTTGAGTGTCTTCCCCTTCTAACTGAGAGGGCTGGCAGTGAACGGTGTTTGAGAGTCTCAGTGCACGGTAAATACCAATTTGTGAAGGAACAACGTTCCTGCATTTATATTTGCAATATATCTGCCTTTGCTCAGAAAATGCCTCTGATTTTCCTTCTTGCAAAGCTGCTGCTTGAGATAGCAGATTGTTGTCACCCGCACTGCACAAATCAGCCATAGCCATATTGGTCCCCACCATGAGCATATGTGAGCATTTTTCAAACGTCACAAAAACTTGCCATCTTAAGGATTAATATTAAACACCTTGTACCATATGGAGGCACAAGAGAGGGAGCTCTTATAGATTTTAACTAGGTACTGCAAGATTTGCTGGGGAGGGCTGTTTTGTAAGCATCTTTAGTGACTGCAGATAATATTCATGTGGTTAGAACCAATATCTCTCTCCACAAACCCAGCTTAATTAGATTTGCTGCAATTTTCTACGATAATTTAGTTCTGCCTTTGCCTTTTGGCTGGCAGATTGTCCCTGGAAACCTCTTACAGAAATTCCCATCGACTGCAATGATTCTCAGTTAGGGCAAAACTGATCACTCCTGCCTTCCCTGCTGTTGAACTCAGTCAATAAGCCATACATAACTCTTCACAAATAACAAATACTAGTAGGGTCAAAAATCTGAAAACTGTCTGTTTCACACCAAAAACATAATGATAATATAACTGGTTTTGCCAGGACTTGCACCAGAGCATGAGAAATGAATCCCTCCATCCACTGAGTCACCTTGCCAACTTTTTTTTCAATTAGTTTCCTCCTTATAAATTGACAATGAAAGATCACTTTTCAGCTAGAAGGCACTCACTCAGATACTAAAAAATCATCTGTAGCAATGGGACAAAAATATGAAAAGGGCAACCCAACACCAAGTTTAGTTGGACATGCTGGATGGATCAATCCCAGTGAAACTCCCTGGTAAGACGCTCGTATGCCATGTCCAGCCATGCGGTATTTCAGCAATACTGAGGTCTGGGCTCGGTCTCACCCACAATTTTGGCCAGTACAGTCTGAGCATAGAGCCTGCAGCAAAACTACAGAGCAGTGGGGAGGAGGTATCCTGTTAACCCGGGGATTCGGGGCTGACACGCTCCTGCCTCCCCACATCCCTCTTTTGCTGCAGTTTCCCTCCGTGCTTCCTGCCGAGGGCAGAGCCCTCCGCGGCCCGGCTCGGCCGTGCCCACGCGACTCGGGCAGGCGGTGCCGAGTTGTGTCAGCCCTCCCCGACAGGAACGGCCCCTTGCATCTCCTGCCTGTTCTGCAGCCGATTTGCAGGACCCATATAAGAACTTAGCGACCTTTGGAACTTCAGTTCTTCCCTTGAACTTGGTTAAAATTGACCAGAAAATTCAGAAGTTACCAGGGACAGATGGGCAGCTCATGCACAGCCGTGGCATTTCTGCCCAGGCGCCCGGGGCCTCGACGCACATGTTCGGAGCAGCTCCTAGCGCCCTGGGCTCAGTGCTCTGGCTCACAGGAACTTGTCTCCTGGGCCATTTGTTCCATCAGCGCAGACTGACCCCAGCTCACCGAACGCCACCTTTCTGCAAGCTTCCAGTATGAGATTAAATAGGCCATATTAATAGAGCAGAATTCTTTGGCATAAAGTAAAACGTCACCTTTATTTTTGAGGGAATGCATCTTTTTAATATCAAAACAATGATGAGGAAAAGGAATTATGTGATATAATCACAAGTAGGTTCTGCCTTAATTTGAGAAACAAATTGAGATGGATGGTAGATCAATCAATCCACTGAATAAGAAGAGCTAAACTTAAGAGACCTGGAAATGTATAATAATGATACAGAAAAGACAGCTAGTGAATGGTGACTGTGAATTTCATTTGAGCGCCTTAAGACAAATAAAGTTAAAGAGAAAAAGGGTGTCCTAATTATTTTTTCATTCTGCCTACATTAACTCTATATAATATTTTAATAACAATTGTGAGGACCACAGAACAAACCGCACATTTTCTTCATTTAAATGCTGCTTGATGAATAGGAGTATTGTACGGATTATGCCTCCTAATGACAAAGCTAATCTCCTATATAATAGCTGATGGTTGATTGCTGCCCGTGTTATTCAAGGTAAAAATGAACTTTTCTGAGTGCTCAGCTTCAAAGGACTTTGAGTAAAAGAAAGGGAAAGCAACACAAAGGAAGGGACAAGAGCATGAACTCTGGACTGAGAAGGAGGATAACCTCTGATTATTTCAATGTTTTGCATGATCCAAGCTTGTTAGGAAAACATAAAGCATCTTTTATTGTAAATGATTGATTGGAAAGGAAAATGAAAATGTTCACAGGTTTTGCAATGTGCACATGGACAAGTGTAAAGCGTTCGGTAATGAGAGCACAAAAATACAATAAAAATCTCACAAATCCAGACCACAAGTGAAGACTGCTGAGTTGCCATTGTTAGGAGCCTTTAACACCACAGGATTTATTTTCTCATTTGAAGAAACACTGTTTTATATCCACTGCCGCCTATATTCACAGGGAGAGCATGTTATGGAAGGTGCTGTGATTCCTGCCTCCCTTCCCAATCGTACCCTTTTCCATGGATAATGCACCTGACAAGTTACTATCTTAGCTGAGAAAACTGTGCCCGTGTTGCATAGCTGTGCTTGGAAAGAAGTGTCCGAGGAACTCCCTGCCTAGGGGAAGGGCAGGGAGGCCAGTACGACCGTATGGAGCCCGAGAGGCACTTGCTGTCTCTGCGGATGTCACCCATTAAAGATACCACCAACACAGGGAAGAGGATTACAACAAATAAACAAATGAAATAATCACAGAATGAAGTGCTGTTGTTTGCTTTTTGCCCAACTTCTTCCCCAACTCATGGTAAACACCCTTTAGAGCCTGCTGTCTTGCAAGCTCTTGGAAGAAAAGAGCGGAGAGAAAAAAAGGGAGCAAGCGCACACACACACGCTCACTCGGAGGGGTTTTACAAAACATCTCAGCTCTCTGTCTTAGAATGCCTAGAATGAAAATCTCTTGCAAGGACATAATAAAAATAAAGTAGATCACGTTCTCCCTTAGGAAGAAAGGGCACACACTGCTCCCCGCTACCCAGGAGCCCTTATTCCTGTGAGAATAAACCCCCTGCACAGCAGTACGCATCCCAGCTTCCCGAGCAGCTCTGGAGCTGACTCTGGAAGCGGGCATGGCTTAGCACGAAATGAGTGCATGGGAAATGCCTCCGTTGGAGCATTCCTCTGGTTTATCATTTACCTCCTCACCCCGGAGGACTCGCACGCGCTCCCCCAGCCCTGCAGCGCCTGGTTCAGTCACGTTATTATCAAAGCACCGCGATCAATCACGTCGCACTACAGGTGTCACTCGATAAGGACCAGGAAACAAGGCACCATTACACAGATACAAGTACATATTCCAGTTAGCTTTCTTCCCGTAGATACAGTTATCTAACAACCTTACAAAAATGAGCCCAGCAAAATCCTTTGCTAGATACCAGGACTGTACAGTTTACATAAACTGATTAAAGTCAATAAAAATGGTGATTAAATTCAAACATGATGCTTAAACACAAACATGAATCTTTCAGTGTTAGAAGATAGGTGGGGACTGACCTGAATGTTCCTCCTAAAATTTGAACTTGATTTTCATATATTGTGTCTGCCTTAAGGTCACCATGCTATCATGACAGGATGCTATCACGCTGGTGAGCATCCTCTGGGGATACCATGTGCCCCGCACCGTTCCCATCACACCCGCATCAAGCATGACCTCACCTACAAGGAGGAAAAGGAGTACAGCTTCAGCACCCGGATGTCCTGGAGAAGGGGAATTCACGCAAAATGGCAGTAACAGAACATGTGGGATCACTACCAAAGCACAAATAACCTCACGCAACACTGAAGCTCATGCCTGGTTAGACGAGAAACACATTTCACAAACAGAAATGTGAAAGGTCTTGATTCCATCCATCTTCCCTCTCACCTGCACCAAGGACATCGGCAGTCAGAGGTTCTTCCACAAGAAGGCTTGGATCAAGTGTTGGAAAAAAGTACAATTTCAGTTTACCAAATCTGCGCATAGGTTCTTCCTCACACTGCACCATGCTAACAAATAATACTATTATTTAAAAAAAAAAACCCACAAAACAAAAAGCACCCATTAACTGAAAGTGTCTAGAATACTAATAAAACAAAACAAAGAATCCTTTCCAAAATTTTTTTAAATAGAAGCAAAATTAAAAGTTGCAAACATGCTCACCATAATGTGATTACGCTCGAGTGCAAGACAGTAGTATTACTAGCGCAGCATTTTTTAGTAGTTTATGGGAACTCTCTACAGTCTGAAGTTCCCTAAAGTTAAATTGCACTTCAAAGTTTCATTTACACACTGTAAAAATGATATAGTCAACTTTTCAACAGGGAATGAATTATTCATTAAAGAAGATAATGGCGTTAAACTCGAACAAGGAGCTATAACATTAGCATAAAGAATGCCTTATGTCACATTAATTTTAAAAACAGAAAACATACAAAACAAAAGATACTGAACCATGGATTTGTTTTTTGGCTACATTAAAAAAGAGCAATTATTCTTGCAGCAACCTTTTCATAGCATTTTAATCATACTCTTAGGTATTTTACAAGCCATTTGATCTTAATTATTAATCGCATCAGGGTAGGCTGGAAAGAACATGCTTCTATTCTAATTTTATTATCTTTGCTCTTTGATTTTATGTAAAGATCCAAAACAGAGAAGTGCTTAAAAGGGGGACGGGGAAATCTTAATGATTCATTATTTTCCCTTTCACTGAAATGCAAAATACACATATAAGAATATGCAAACTCATGTTTGTAAAAAAAATTCCACTTGTGGAATGTTTAGCAGCAGGGTTCTCCAAAAGTTTTGGAGATGAAAAAAATCGCTCTTGAAGTCAAGCAGTTGAATCTAACTAATGACAGAAAAACATTTACTATTAGTCACCTTCTCTGGATTAACTTCTGTAATATGGACTCCCTGCTACTTCCCTTTTATTTTCTAGTCTTTCCAAACTAATATTTTTAAAATACTTTGATCTTTGGGCAAATAGATTTAGGGATCAAAACGACAGGATTTGTTTTTCTCTAAAGCAGCCAGCCTCTGCCGCCTACTGTGCAAAATGGCGGCTTCAGAGAGCGTAATGGGTAGGCCTTGTATTTATTTCGAAACTAAAACGCATTTTAGAGATCTTTTACCTGTTGCTTGTAACTTGTTTCAGAGTTGATATAGGACCAAAGACAGGTTTTTCAGGCAGGCAGAAGGATTGTTGCATTGGAAAGTCTGACTGGAAAAAACAGAAAATTCAGGCTGGACTTTACTGACTAGAACCTCCGTCAGCCTCCGTCTATTCAGATACGCAGCTCACTGCCTGCAAGGCCTTCCCGGGCCACTGGGAAGGTTTTCCTTGTCTCTGCCAGGATCCACGTGTCCCATGAGTTCATTTGTAAGCGCCAGGGTACAGCACAGTAAATTCCCCTATCTTCCAGCTAGGAAGCAAACTTGGTGCCAAGGAAAAGAGCTTTTGTAGTGACTCCAGCAAAACCCCAGGGCTGACAGAAATGATGCTCTGACTGGAGTCAGAAGCAACTATGGAGCAGCCAGGGCTTCATCCTGGCCACCTGGAGCTTGCAGGAAAAAACCCTTCCTTGCCACCAAGCCAGTCTATGAGACTGATTTTTCCTTTCAGATCTATCCCAGGTCTTGCAGCTCTATGAGCAACTTCAGAAACACAAACTGCCTGTAAACTCGTTTGGCTCTCCCCTCAACAGCCTGCACATCGCTTCAGATGTTAGCCTTGGGAAGCAGAAAAGAGACCATTTGTCTCCAAGGTTTGGTAACAGAAACCCCAATGTCCCCTTGCTCACGGGGTCCGTCTCAGGGCTGATCAGCCCACAGACCCTTCGGTCCAGAGCAGCCCTGGGGTCCCTCAACACCCCCACCCACCTGCCCAATCCTCCCCTTCCCTCCCAACAACTGCTCTGATGGAAAAGCTGTTTGTAAATGCCAGAGACACACCAGGATCAAAAACGCAGAAGCGTAAAACCAAGTTCTATTGAGCAGCTCGCCAGCCAGCTGCTACTGTGCCAGTTACACGGCACTTTTGATCAGTTAATTAAGACTTTCCTCCACCTACAGGAACCTGCCATGGAATTTCAAAGGCTGCAGCCAAATTACAGATGCACAAGGCTGCCCTGCCCCGCGGAGCCGGCACCTTCCCACAGTAACAGGGAACCTCCAGGATCTCCAAAAGGAACCCCAGGAGTTTCTGCCCAGCCTGCAGGTTCTGCTGATCCTCTCCAGGAACCACCATTCAGAAATGTCTTCAAGCAGGGAGGGCCTTATGTGAGGCCTAGCTTCAGAAAGCCTTTATGGTTTTGAACAAGCTTTAGATCAGGCACTAAATACATGGATTTGGGAGCGTGTTAGAACATAAAATACTATTTGAAGTTGGATGGAAAGTAAGTCGCAAATAATTTACACCATGATGGGGGAATTTAATATTTCTTTTCCTGAAAGTTCAATACTTTGAAAAAAGTAATAATAGAAGTGTGCGATATCAGAGCGAGGCATATAGCAATCTGACAGAGTAATACGGCCGCTAGTTGAAATAATGAAGAGATAGCAATAATGGAGAGCCTCCAGTCACCAGATAACACTCGTGGGTCTCTCAATACACGCCAAGGGCAGATGGCTTCACAGGTAGAGACTCTGATAATTCCCTGCTTTATTGACTTTAGTTCTATTATACAAAATTATGGCTATTTAGATACAACCCTTGTACCTGATGGATAGCGATGCCATGGAATAACAGTCGCTCACTCCACTGTTACGAAATGACTATATAATTCACGACCCGAAATATATCTCAGTTTGAACAACTATCACACCCAAGGGGATGCGGTATCAAGAACAAAATGTATTTTAGACTCAGACTCAGCTTTGGGAGCCTGAATTTCTGAAACCATGGTAACATTGGGCACAAATATCTGTGGGCAGATTTTACTGCAGCTAGATCACCCAAGTACGTCCTCAAAATGCTGACCCTTGCAGTAGTGACTCCAGAGGCAAATGGAGCCGGAAATATAGACCAGGTAGCAGCTTGCAATACAGGACTTGGGTAGAAATGGGTGAAAGTTGGATAGATGTATAGGCTGAGCTTAGATAAACATCTTTTAAAACCTCTTAGATGAGATTCACTTTAAATTATCCAAATCTCTGGGTTTATAATCCAGTTGCATTGTGGAAATTCTTGCCTACAGAAGAAGCTAGAATATCAGGAGAACAGGCTGTCTCTCAGTACTGGATAATAATACAAAAACAAAGGAGAAAGAGAGAAAACACACAGAAAATAAAAATGCAAGTGAATTTTTTTAAATGATATTAAGATGGCACGTATATATCATTTCGATATGGAAAAATACGTGGTTTCTTCCTCCCCTTTCCTCCCCCTCAACATTCACTAGCTTCCTATTTCATTTCCAGCTCCTAGCAGCCAATTATTGATGGAGCAGGTAGAAGGGAAGTGGAGACGAAGGAGGCAGGGCAGTTTAATTAACACACAGGCAGCGGAGGTTTATTTTTGCACTCCAGTCCCTCCTGGAGAGACAATGCTCTGGCTATCAGACCCTATTAAAAATGCATTTATGTCATATTCTCTCATAATATTCTCCATAAGGAAAGGAATGAATCATAGGTGCATATTTTTTGAATGATTTATAAAGTGGTACTACAGATTTATGACCTGAATCAGAGGTTCTTGAAGTGCAGACTACTACTGCCACAGGGACATCACAGTGGTTAAAAATTCCCTCCCCCCTAAGTATTTGACATGGAGGAAGCGTCCTTCTCCCTAGGACCTCCAGGCCTGGGAGATGAGATACCCCAGTTCTGGAATCCAGTAAACATGAATGTACCAACATCTCTGGAAAAGCACAAAATAACATACAAGCAAGGGCTACATCTCAAAAAAAAAAATCAACCAAACAAGAAAACTCAGGATGATTCTATGAAATCATGAAGGAAAAGCTAATAAGCAGTTTCCAACATGTGGGAGGCGACAGGTTCAGAGACAGGAAAGGTGGATCAGTTTTGCTGCACAAATGGCTCCTCTTAAGGCACTTTGCTCTCTGAAATTTGCCAGCACCACAGATAACTAACATTTTTATTTTCAAGATAGCCAAATCATCCTGATAAAACTGAAGGAGCAGCAAGGAAGAACGGGGCTGGTGTGTGATAGGAGAGAAAATGCGCATTTTCCCCCAAAAATGTCAATATGCTCTTTTTTCCAGACACAGTTTGAAATGGATTTTCCATTTCAGAGCCATTCAGAGCTCACCTTGCTACTCTCCTCCCCCTGCAAAAAGAACCTTTCAGCTTTGTGAAGTCAATCGCAAAACCTAGTAATATCTGCCTCTGTGCACTCACGCACGCTCTTTTTCTCAATGTACCAATTTTGCATTTCATACATCATTTACAAGCTTGCTGCAGTGATTCTTCATAGTCAAGCATCAAGTTATACTGTAAAGTATTTTACATATAAAATATGGAAGCGGGAGGGGGAAAGGGGAGACTCTCCCAGCAGTATCTGTTTCTCTGGTATAAGGTGAAAGGGAATGAAAAGGGGGGGAAGTTGGTATATGTTTGCATTTGCATCCCAAAAGCTTCACCTTAAATGCAAGCTAATTTTTATAGGCAATACAAATCACTTTACGTTCCCAAGACGCACATGGTAAGTTCAGCCAACCTCTTTTCTCACTGGCCATGCATTTATTACAAAAACCTACTGACAGAAACTTCCTTCATCTTTTTTTGTTCTTTAGTCAATGGGAAAGAATATACTGCCATACAAACTATTTCTGGATAAATATAGCAAGAAACAAACATACAAATAACACCATGATTACTGTCAAAATTTTACATTAAAAGACAGCAACATATTCAAGGGTGAAGGGGACTTGCTGCCTGGATATCTGGAGGAACTTGGTAAAGTGAGATGCCCACACCTTTTCCAAGGGCGTTTCAAAAGGCTCACACACAAGTTTCTAAAACATGCAGCAATATTGGGCTTTTTGTCACAAGCCCAAGTTTGCAGGAGTAAACCAGGTCTGTCTTGCGGAGCTCACACTGTGGTTGGGCATCCCCTGCACTGCCCCACGATGTCAAGGGACACAAACTCTCCCTATGAGCACGGGCAGCGTGTGAAGCTCAGCCCCGAGGCCTGGGCAAGGCAGGAGGTGTGAAGGCGAACACTCTGCAAAAGCCTCCTCTCCTTCCTGAAAGGTAAACAAGCTCCCAGGCAAAAATCTCTGTTAAGTGAGGAGTACCTATCAGAAAGCACAATCACGAAATACTTTATTGCTACTGGGAATTACTGAGCTGATTGAATTCTGTCTTCCCTGCCCTCTTTATATATATATATATATATATATATATATACACATACACACACACATATATATACACACACACATATAAAAGTTTTCATCTTTAAAGGCAAAAGATGGTAGAGAGAAACAAGTGCTGACAGAAAAAAAAATGAGCAGGCACAGCGTGACAGGAGCCTGCAGCTCAGGCCGTGGGCAGCGTGAGCAGAGCCGCATCGCCCTGCAACAGGGACCACGCGTGGCTGCATGCGAGGCACCACACATGAAAGATGGAAGAGCTTCTATTTGGTTATATAACTTCTGAAAATCTGAACATACCTGATTATATTTTCTCTTCTTCCTATTAACCATTCTCTGCTATCCAAAATTAATATTTTTATACAATTATCCTCTGAAAAGACTCTTTCAAAGACCTAAAGAACACTGAATTCATTTGTGTATAATCTCTTCAGCCATTTTTGCTCCTGTTCCCAGTTCCTCAGGCTGGCTGCACATCTGCCCTTCAGGATGCACTGCCAGGGTGAAACCCGTGTGCTCCTGTGCCCCCACAGAAATCAGGCAGCACGAGCACAGAAGCGGTGCGATTGCAGTGGGATCAGGCAGTTCGCTTTGGAGGAGACAGACTGTTCTGAACGCCTCAAGTGCTCCTGCATACAGCACGCATTACAATGAGAATATGACATTAATAATATTAACGCCACACAATGTTGCACCAAGATGTAATCCGAATAGGTGACACCAGCCACTGTAGCAGCCCTGCCCAGGGCCCCCCACGCCGCTCGCGCGGGCGCTGCAGGCGGCCTCTCTGCAGCGAGCTGGGCTCCGCACCTGCGGGCTGCTCCGGGCTGGATGCGGAACAGGCTCCGGGAAGTGCACACAGACTCCGCTAAAACTGCCGGCCATGCGCAACAGATCCAGCAAAACACACAGAGGAAGGACATAATTATATTCTCTAGAAACACTGGAGGCTAATACCAGCTAGGAAGCAAGACTGTTTGTTCTGAAATGTTGATAGAATGATAGAACAGCAGGTAGATTTAAATTGCTTGCGTACATTTAATTTGGAAATTAAAAGACAATATCAGAGCTGTGACCCCCCAAAAACAATTTAATAGCAAGACTATACAAAATCTCATTAGTTTTAAGATGGAGCTTGATACGTGTGTGAATTTCATAACAAAACAGCCTGATGGACAGGACTTGAAAATGTAGGAGGTCCTGCCAGTTCCTGAGTTTGTATCTTTGTATCATCTAGGTCTGATGACTGATTATGCCTGTTCAATATGCTCAGACTTGGTATTTCACATTAATCAGCTGTACTCACTTTTTATGGAAACCAGGACGATAATCTGTACAAGTTAAAAATTGTCTTTTAAAATGTCCTGTCTTGAAGCTCATACTGAAGGTTCTCAACAGTTTCATCCTAAAAAAAAATCTGATCCTCCTAGAAACCTCTAAGACAGGAACTGGTGGCTTCATCCCAAACCCTGATCCACATCAGGCTTTTAAACACCCACCTGTCTCAGCCCAGTCTTGTGGTACTAACTAGTTGGTACAACTAAGGCACTTACGGATATTCACAGGATCCCTGTCACAGACAACTAACTTAGAATCACACCTTGCACATTTAAGTAGATGTTAACGGAAACAGCCTATTAAGAGATATGTAAATGATGTTTGATTAAAGTAAGGTTATAGGAATTAAGTCTTTCATTATCTCATGTCTTATGACCACGGTCTAAACCAAACTGAAGTTGCCTAGAAATAAAATATTCCAGATGACAAGGCTCTTGCTAACGTTAGAATTATAAACTTGGGGAAACTGTAGGGTTAAGAGGGTCAAGTGCTTTATTGTTGAATACAGTCTTAATGTTCCCTGCACTCCATAGATAGAGGTGTTCTTCCCATGTGGGGCTTTTTTCTAACATAACTGCTTTTTATAACTCAGACATTGATGTTCTGGAAATCCAATAGGTTTCAATAATAACAAAGGGTCAAGTATTTTCATGTGGAGTTTAATGGAGACTTGTAGATAATTTAACATACTGTAGTGATGCCAGAAAATTTATCCCTGCCATCACAGTTCTCTATTTTTAATTATTCACATTTTTATACATTTAATTCTACTGTTTTCTGACTGTACATGGTAATTACACAGATGGCATCATCTAATAGTGCATCTTCTTGCTCATTTTTCAAGACCCTCATGTGCCGGGTTAGAGATAACCTTTGGAAATTTTTGTTTGTTTTGTCCCCTTGCTTGGCACAAATATTTACCTGTAGAATATGAGCATGCTGCTTGCCCTCCATAAATTTACTGAAGCTAGAAGTGAGGGGTAGGATTGAACTACAGGTATATTTGGGCTATCCCAATAGGCTCAATTCCCTGCTGAGATACATCAGAGGACCAGAGCCATAGAGAGAGTTCAGAGCCTCACCAGTACAACTCCAAGCAACAAGTCAACTTGGAATTCAAACACTTTACTCTGAAATAAATGCATTACATGTAATTACATGTAAATTAACTACATGCCTCTCCACTGTAGTGTGGCAGAACCTCCCTACCCTGGGAATCTTCACAAAATAGATTAAAAACAGATCAAAACTGTGCACTTTGTGTAAATGATTGACTATAGAAATGTCACCTTACCCATTTCTAGCACTGTGATGTCTATTCTGATATAAATAAACTCACTGGATGGACACATCAGTTTTTGGCATCTTCTGTTATCCCTAGTTCTGTTACTGCAATGTAGTTCTTGAAGCCTCTTTTTCCTTGTATAGTGAATTGCATTAGAACTTGGCTCACCTCTCAGCAACACCAGAGCAATTTTAAAGGAAAAAATAATCAGTAAGATGACCTCAATATAGAGCAGAAGAAATTACATCTGTTTGTTTTGGCCTCTCATCTACAAGGAAGAAATATACATTTCCAGTATCTTCACCAAATCCTAATGTTTCCTAAACAAACATTCTCCAAACACATCTTTGTTCTGACAGCAGTGAAAAGGTTAAGGACGAAACCCTTTCAGCATATCTTACTACTCAAGGTTTTGCCAATTTGGATCACAACCTTAACATTATTATTTAAATGTGGCTTTTGTATTTCATTACATACAAAGCAATTATATTTGCATTTATGATGCACCGTAATTGTAAGAGTATGACATTGTTCTGATGATAATGTTCATTGATCATTCATAATGCAGTTGGCTCATGCCATGAATCATGACTCTCTTATCACCTTTCACATTTTACTTGCTATTAGATGGCTTTATTTGCAGATTGATGCCTTAAACGCACATTTTTAATTTCTCGTTGGTACAGAATGCCTCTTACCATGTCTTAGTATACATCACTATATATTTCCCCAAAGCAAGCTGTTGTCAAAGTGCTCATTTTGTTCTCATAACAATAACGGGAGGATCTTCAAAAGTATGAATTTTGGTGATACAAACTAATGTCAAGGGCAACATCTTACTCAATCCTATGTATTTCAGACATGTTTGCATAAGCTCACAGAGCTCAACTAAAAAGAATTTGATTTTTGTCTGGAATTGGGTAGAAAGCTCAAATATCTACATTTTTCTTGAACTGATGGTTCTAGAGAACAACAAAAACAGAAAAACTCCTACCAAAATGCTGACCGCTTGTGTTTAGATGCGTAGACGGAATTGGATGACATGTCTTCCCAAATCAGATTACAGTTAAATTGCATTTCTCTAGCGTGCTGCAGTAAGGACTATGGTTCAGGTAGCCTTAGCCCCAGAATGCTGGGGTGGCTCAGCCAGCTCTCGGACAGATTTTTTTCTTTCAGTTTATCGCCTCTGTGCCTGGGTTCTGCGCTCTTGTGCCTGGAAGCGCTGGCTACGCGCGCTGGGGCTGGCAAGCCCCAGCCAAGGGCTCGGTGGCGGCTGATGCAGCTTTGGGGCTAAACTGCCCTGCACCGAGAAGCAGCCCAAGGGCAGCCGGGGAGACCACGGAGGAGGCAGAGCGGGAAGCAGCACAGGGGTCAGGGCAAGGCACAAGCCACAGCTGCTCCTACACAGCGTGTGCAGGGAACTGTAATGCTCATGTGTTCTAAAATGAGATGGCAATAAAAATATGCTCATAGAAAAATACTCTCCATTTTCAGGCAAAATGACTCTTAATAATGAAACTCAACAAAACACAAAGTTGAAAACACTGTTTTGCAGAAAGTCTATTTTCTTTCCAAAATGATTTTTGATGAGATCTGCACATAATGATTGTCTATACACTACACATTGCAAACACTGGCAGGTTTGAGCCTTCTATTCATCATGAACTTTCTACATCCCAAGAAAGTTCGTTAAAGAGAATTGTCAATATTTTCCAAAAATATGAAAAGATCAACCTAGTTTTAATTAAATAAGAGACTAAATTCTACCTTCACAAAGGAAACTGCTTGCAAGAGTTATTCCTCATAGGAAAAAAAAGAAAAAATCTAGTGATGAAATGATTACTTGTAAAAGGTTTTATCTATGTTTTTGCTTTTACTTAAGCAGATATACTCTCAGACTCTCAGGAATATCGGGTTTTAAATTTAAATTAATTTAAATTTAAATTAGGACTGAGCTGTGTATTCCTGGACACTCTTTGCTTGCTTATAATCCCTCCCATTTTAATAGGGCCAAGCTCAACTGCGCAGATCCTGTTCTCTATTTGTATTTTTGAAAATCAGCCTTCATGCCCTCCAACAGTTAAATGATTTCTCACACCATGCAATCTCTTTGCAACATTCACTTTTTAAAAAAATCCATATTATAAAGCTTTCCACATAATCAAAGTGCAGTGTTTGTACTTTTGCTTTTAAATAACTAGTTGATACAGGGGCTATACCTATCCCTGGCTGCAGGAAGGAAAGAAGCAGAACAGAAATTGAATTCTGAGCACATGCATGTAACTTCCTGATTCACACAATGTGGTTTTGGCTAGGGCCTATAAAGCTGTAAATTCCTTTTCCGGGGAGCTCGTGCTTCTTTGCACGTAAGGACACTGTGAGGAGATGGTCACACATCCCACAAAAAGAAGCCTGATGCGAGACTCCCAGTTGCTGAAACGCTGCCTCCAGAAGTCACAATGTCCTGTCAACAAATACTCCCTAATTTCTCCATTAGGTCTCAGCAGTTACAATTCGATTCTGGTCTCACCTACAGAATATCCACACCTGGTCTCACTGCTGACCTTAAGACAAAGGCATCTGCAAAACACCCCTCCCCATCTTACAGCCTGCAGAGTATGATATGGTTTCCTTTCCTTTCTCCCTCTATCGATTCCAGGTACTGAGAGGTATTTCTGAATGCAAATTTCCTTTTGGAAGGCCAGATAGGCTAACGCTCAAAAAGATTCTCCTAGATTTTTATACTATTCTCCTACGACTAGAAGACTACTCTCTCACTTTCAGAAGACGATGCATTTCTGGAAACAGCCCTGGAAGTGAGCCAGTGCTTTGGGATCTGTGTGATAGGAAAGCTAAGACCTGAATATGGAAGGCTTCTTGTAGAAGGATGGCTCCAGGCTGTGCTGGTTGCATCAGAGTAGCTGGTCATTGCTAACAGCATTTCTCTTATAATGAATTCTGATGAAAGTAGGAAGACAAGTGCCTGTGAGAACATTTCATGAAAGTGCTATATAACTAAAATTCATGTTAATGCTCTGATAGAGTAGTCAGCATGGACAGAAAAGCTGAGTGGGTGGAAAGTTTTTTTAAAATAACTTTGTAGACTAACTATATGCACAGTGACTTGCTACTTGTAGGAAGAACTAGAGTCTAGATGAGCTTTTATGCTACTGGATTACTTGCTCTGTGCCACTTCAGTACTGATTTTTATTTTCTATCACACTGAGGTGGCATCTAGAATTTTATAAACAAGAGATGACAGGATACCCAGGAGAATTATTTCTATTACACAGTTCCCAGAAATCCCAGTTAAGTCTAAGCTGTGGGCAGCTGAGTATCACAGGAAGAGATGGGGCCAACTGCATCGGTGAAGAGTATAAAACTAAAGCTTCCAGGTGGAGGAAGGGAAAAGATCAGGCCAGAGAAATTATCTGCCAAAGATCCCACCCTGGGTCCGTGGTAGACCTGGCATTTACTGGTTCCCAGGACAGCACCAGCCCCATCAGGTCACACTGGCTCACAAGCTGTGCACCTAAACAGGGCCAAGGCAGCTCTCTGATCCAGCCTATTCCCCTCAGAAAGGCCCAGTCTCATCATGGATAAATGCCACCCCTGAGAGCAGCCTCCAGCCCATCTGCCCTGTGGGATGATGAATGCTCAGCAGCTTTCCTAATCCAAATTCACTCTGTCATTCCTGGAATAAGCAATTCCAGAGAGACATCTTAAATAAACAAGGAGATGAGCCCTAGGTAATATTAATACAATCACATTGTAAAAATATATTTCAGAAGATCTGTTTTTTTTTCCAAGGGCGAGCTTGGTTGCAGGGCACAACATCCCATTTAAAATAAGTCCAGAAAGAAAGAAAAAAAATTATACCAAAGAGATTTAAAGGCAACATGGCTACTGTTCGGTGGAAAGTGCTGCATCTATTTACATTTATTTTTAAAAATAATAAGTGGGAAGAGCATTGCTGCTGAGGAATTATGTTTGCATTATAGTTTCTTTTCTCCAACCACAAGACCTACTGAATTGTACCATGGAGGCTTAATTTTTCACTCTGATTTTCTTTTTCACAGTTTGCAAATTGTCTATTTATAATTACTTTCAATTAACTCAGCCTCAGCCAATCAACAGACCATAAACTGAACTTAAACAGTTATGAGCTGCGTTTTGTGATGAGAATTTATCTTTACATTAAGTGCTAGTTCATTAGAAAATCTGAGCTCAGGGAATTAGTGGAGCTAAATCAAGCTTTAAATTCATAGCAACATAGATCTAAAATATGCAGAGCTCTCCATTGCAATTATCAATTTAACTATGCAGCCATAAATGGGGGTTAGATATTCTGAATAGGTTCCATTAGGATCCCCAACATATTTTTCTTCAGGAAAAAAAAAAGGACAACAGAAGTGCTGGTGAAAATCCAGTGAAAATACATTCTGCTAATCCAAAGTTGATGGTAGCACAGACAAGTGGCCTAGCATTAGCTGTATTAATCAGCAGGCTTTATAAAATTGTCTTCTTACAAAACTATTTCCCAAAATAACAAAAACAAAGTAAACAAAAAACACACTTAAAATTCACCCAAGTCAATGCCAAAATATTCATATCAGCTGGGAGCCTTTATAAAGCCTGAGGTTTCCGTCCTAGCTCCAGAAAAATCCACAGTGACTTGTGTGAGCCTTGAGCCCATGCCCAAGCCTTGGAGGAGGCTCCGCTTGGACGGCCCTCCCTGAGGGAGCAGGAGGACAGGCCTCCCCTCGGGAGCACGAGGGACGCCGCAGGCCAGGAGCGCCGGCTCCCTGGGATGGGAAAGGGGTCCGAAGTGAGGCACCATCAGGATCCTGTACAACAGTCCCTGAGCAGGAAGTTCGGGGGATTTATAAAGAGCTGCCAGTTACCCCGCCGTGCCCATGGGAACACAGAAGGCTTCTTCCTCCGCAGGGACTGCGGCCAGCCCCGAGCAGCAGTGCAGCCCCACGGCCGGGCACCTCCGAGGGGGCTCTCCAGGTCCACCGGGACACGGTTAGCAGCAGCTCCTCCGCGAACCCAGACCCTAACATCACAGTCACGGGCAGCAGCCACGTCCTCTCCTGCTCAGAAACCAAAGCAGAAGATTCTCCTTCTTGGTACAGCAGAGCTATGTATACAGTGATAATAAAAAATTAACACACTCACTGATAATTAGGGTGAAAAACTCTAATTAAAAATAAAGCCCTTCAAATAATAATACAATTTATCTATAAACCTGAAAAACAGCCCTCTCTGCATTAACACGAACACTCTGCGAAAAGTGCAATAACTCTGTCACTTTTTTTCCTTTTTGACTTGTTTCTGCAGCGGCCACCCCTGGTTCTCAAGTTCCCTCCTCCTGGAGTCCTTCTCATTTCTCTGGGAACTTCTCATGAAGTGAGAATGAATCTCTTCCAATGAAAACACTGGAAACCACTTTCTCAAATCCAGTAGCAACTGGCCTGTTTGGGCAAATTTGCCCCCTTTTTGGTATTAGTGCTCTTTGCTACAGACTCTTCTGCAACAGCTGGTTTCCTAGTACCTATGTTAGTTATGTAGTACAGCTAGTTTCAACATATCTACTCCTAATGACTTAAAATATTCTATTTCAGTGAAACTACCCCAGCAGTTGATCTGGGCACTTTTATTACCGAAAAAAAGCACATATTCATAATATTCTAAGTTGCTACCATAAGCCAAACTTTGATGAAAATTCATTAAACATTGTGGTAAAAGCCAACAATACTTTATTTCTTCTCTGGACTCTGTCCTCTTTAAAATGCATGCTTTTATATTTGATAGAATGATCAAACATTGTGTCTAAAGCTTATAAAAATAACAGAAGTACATTCTTGTTTGCATTATCTAGTGTTAAATATATTTGCAGAAGCAATTGTCCCTCCAAAGATCTATGGCTGGCAAAAATGTAATATCAATATCTCAAAACATGCAGAAAATTATCATTTACTGCTTTCCATAGTATACCACATTATGCCCCTTTGAAGGCCATCACAATAATTTGAACTCTTATTAACTGATAGGAGGATAATACAGAACAAAAGAGACAAAAGCCTGCAACTGCACTGGACTTTCTGCAGAGACGGAGCATCCTCTGCAATGCTAATGTTTGGGTTGTTTAGTGGAATATTAACATAAGACTGTTGCACAATGAACATTGCCATTTCCACTCCCTGCTCCTGATGGTTAGAGATACCAGTGACAACAATGAAATAAATGGCCAGGCATTAGACACGAATACAAATTGGTATCATGAACAAACCGTACAGTGATTGAATTACACAAGGAAAAGGGTTCATTAAATTATGTATAAAGCATTTCATGGAGCTGACACATTGCAAAATGGACACCTACCATAAAGATTTCCCCTGTTCTCCAGGCAAGCTAGCTATTCTAATTTTCCTTTCTTAATTCTGGTTTGTTTTCATTGTTAAAACCAAAGAACACCCCATGAGAGCAGAGTTCTGGTTCCATCTAAAACAATGGTAAAACTCACGCCTGGCCTAGGCCAGGAGTGACCCCTGCATTTCTGGGGGCTGCAAAGTTCCTGACGCCAAGCGCTGTTCACCGCGTGCTACAGCCCGGATAGAAGCAGGCAGCGAGCGGCGGCGCAGAGCAGCACCAGCCCTGAGGGAGCGGCCACAGCTCCACTGGCAACGCGCCACCCCAGCCCTTTTCCCTCTAAAAACATAACAATATGGACTGCCTAAACATCAAAATTGCCTGACTTCATTGCACCAAAGCAAGTCATTAGAAACAGTAGGTCTTCATATAACATTGCTGAGAAGCATGTGAATTTGCACCAAATTGTGCAGGGCTTTTCCATTTTGTTACTACTGAACATAATACAAACTTGCTAGTTCCTTATGCAATAGGACTAGTGAACCTAAATTCCATACAAATTTTTAAATGCAGAATAGTCCAATGTGTTGTGGAAATAAAGGATCAACAAAATTGTTCATATACTGAATCAAGTCCCACTCAAATTCAGGAAGAATTGGACCTGGAATGCCTTAGCTATTTAGGCTAAATTACATTTCTTTATTTAAGCATTTTTGTCTAATGAGGCTGATTCTTTGGGGCTTGGAATTACCTTGTTTTCAATATACATGAACATAAGTATACTACTTCTTGACAGCTGTTGGATTTTTTTTTCCTCACAATATTTGATAATGAAATATACACTTAGAATCACTTCAACATGTTTCATTTAAGATGTATTAATGCCTCTCTGAATAGAGAAGAGGGGATGGAGGGAGTATGTTTAAAAAGCTTTGAGCAATTTGGGGTCTTAGTTCTAAACAAGCTTTGCAGTTTCAGTGTAATGCTAAAAACTCCAGAGGATTTTTTAAAAGCTAGCAACTACTAATAGATCTTTGAGAAGTTCACTCCTTAAAGTCAGCAATATGAAAATTACCTTTCTTTCCTTTTCCTAAAACGGATGTTCATACTTCTGAACTTAATGTTTAACACTCCAACTGGGATAGAGCTGCAGAAAAAAACGGGCTACAGAAAATGCATTCTCAGATCCCTTGCATGTTCCTGGCAACACTTTGTGCTTGAAACAATAGCTCCTCAGAAAGCTCTGCAACAAGATCCTGTAAAAAAATTACTTGTTCTGTAGCACATTCCTTCTTGTTAACCCCTGTCCTTTCTTTTGTTGTGACTTTGACCTAAAGCAATTGAAAAATGAATGTGAACTTTGTATTTTCAAAGATTCAAGACTTCAGGTGAGCTTCAGCTAGTTCAATGAAGTGTCCTTTAATACTTCAGCCGTATATTGCACATAAAATAATAGCTGACTTAGGTGACAATATGTACTGCTGTATAAACTAAAAATCAAAGAAAAATATTAAGCAGAAGATTTAATTCTTTCTCACCTTTCAAAGAGAATTGTCTCTTTATGGAAAAAAAAAACAAAAAAAAGTAGCAACAGCCACCTTTCCTAGGTGGCCTCAAAGGCTAGCAAGTTCATCCATGGGACCTTCCTTGGCTTTCACACAGCAGATCCCAGAGGCAACTGTTCCTGATTTAGAGCAACCAGACACCTGCATGGAAGTCCAAAATGGTCAGGATCATTTGATCTGTCACTAGTGATTAAATATAGTAAAACTAGTTTGACTAGTGAAACTAGTGGAAAATAACACGGCAGACAGCTCATTTTGAGAGCTTAGGCTTTCAAGAACAGTGTCAATGCAAAACTTTGCACCACGCTGTTATAAAGGCAGGACACACTAATCCATCACATGACAGATCCCTTGTAGAAATTAAGAATTTATGAACAAAACCCAAGGCTCAGTGAAAGAAAATCCAACACTGCTCTGAGCAATGTTTTTTTGAGAATCATGTGGTATCTGCAAGAAGCCTTTAAGGTCAACAGGAAGGATGACCCAAACACAGTTTGGAAACAGGAACAATTAGGCAGTGAACAGGCTGTCGGGGTCCTCGTAGAACTGCTCTGCACACAAGGGCAGCCTTAGCACACTAAGTGCAGTATGACAAACCAACAGTGCTAAATAGGCAAGTGTTACATGGTGACTGCGTAAGGAATGGACGGATTCCTTTTGCAGCATAAACTGCAAGTTGAAGTGTGACAAAGCAAGAGCAGACAGATAAGGCTTTGCTGTGCCAGAACCATCCCCAGCCCAGAGCAGCTTTTGGCTGTTGTCATCTGCCATTGTTTGATAAGGCAGAAATCAGCTGAAAAAGTAATTACTTGTGTCAACAGCTGTGCTTGGGTGAAAGGAGGAACAATGTCCATGATGGACTAGGATTTAAAATGGCCTAATAACGTTTTTGAGCTTTGTCACCCCAATGCATATATATACACCTCTGTATATGTGTATCTATTTAAAGTGATGCAGGGGGAAAAATGGCATTCACAGCCATGGGTGCGAACAGCCCACCTTAGCAATCTGTTAAATGTAATGAAACACTATCAGCACAGTTAACCTGTAATTTAAGGGACTTCAGAAACAATCTTCCTAATCCATAGCTGTCCAGTTATAGGAAGTGGAATCCAAAACCATGATAGAGGCACTCCAGGCTTTGGCTCTGTACCTTCAATAAGCCAATACAAACCTTGACACCTGTGACACTTCAGGTGCCTGAATCTGAAGGTAGATATTGGGAACTTTAAGTTGATTTACATTATCTAATTAAAGCAGCTTCTTTCTTCTAACTTAATGAAATATTGTCTACATGCTTTTAATGATGGTGTTAATAAAGTCAGTTTGAGCTCCGTAGGCTCAAGCTGGTAGTTTATCATGTGTCTGAAGCCATCCTACACACGTATTGGAGATGAACCGCTACATCTAGGCCACAAGGAGATATCCGTCCTTCATAGTGATTTTTTAATGTAGTCACTGCACGCAGGGTTGGTTTCTCAATGTTTGTCTTACCCCTTGAGGAGCTCACGGCCCTCAGCGCACAGCAGTGAGTCCCGCCGACGCGCACCACCCCCAGGGCACCGCGCGCCTGCAGGCCCGCGCCGGAGCCGCCCTCAGCGCCGCCGCCTCAGCGACAGCGAGGCACTTCCAGGAGAGCTCTGCACAAAACTCGCATTGATCCTGGCCTGCCCGTTTTGGCTGTAACGTGCCTCAAGTTGAAACAGGAGCTCATCTCCGAGCACTAAACGTAGAGAACAAACGATTCCTTTTCTTAATTATTTATAGACTATTGTTCCTTTCTCGTTCCCAGGCCTGGGTGGCTGTCACGCTGCCTCACAGCAACACGGGGCAGGGGGGGCACAGCTGCCCTCACGTGGGGGGATGCTCTCACTTCAGACAAAAATTACCTTTTTCTTGGAAATAAACTCAGGGTGATGATCCCAGGCCAAAAGAACCAGGAAAAAAAAGGGGTAAAATCCTCTTGCATTATTGCAGTTTATGAGACAATAAAAGAGGAGGTTACAAGATTAGAAACCTAAATCACATGAAAACCCTTTTGAAATCGTAGCTTTCACCACTGTCAGTACTATGGAGCGTTCATAATAATTTCATACTGCCCTGTATTCACAGAGATGCAATAGTTTAGTCTGTGCAGAAAAGCCAAGGAACCATTGCAAAGGCGACAAGCATCAGAGATTAATGAAGAACACGCATAAACCACACAGAATTAATAGATGCTTAACTACAACTCAGTGAGGGCTTGGGGATACATTAAAGAAGATCTGGGGAGCAACTCATCAGCAGGCAACTATTCAGGCGTATAGTGACTTTGTGTACATTGTAAAAGGCACCAAAATGCCTAAGAGTATTAAGGGCAAAAGGAATATTTGGCTAGCTTGGCCGACTATGAATTACCTCTTGGAAAGAACCTTCATGAGAGCATTTTGGGGATAACACTACAGCTGGCTGCAGGAGCTCAAGGATTGAAATCAGGATGTGGGAAGTCTGAGGGGGTGAGCCTGCAGCAACCCTTTTATCCTATCCTACAGGCTGACAGAGATGCTACTAAAAGACCAAAAAACAAAAACAGGTCAGAAAAACCTTTACTGACACATGCTGTTCTGTTTCTTGCCTTAGTTTTCTTTCCCTTTTCCCGCCTGCTTATTTTAAGCAGCGACAGACCATGCAGAAGGAAGAAATATGCATTTTTTTTGGCCCAAACTATGCTCCTGCCCAGTTAGCATAGACAGCCTAACACCTTGTCCCCCACAACCATCACTCACTCATTCAGCCACATGAGATCTTTTGAGGAAAGTCTCCTGCTTACACAGCTGTTAGTAGCGTTATCTTATACTGCCTTTCCTATCAGAGGCCCAGCTTGACCTTCCCTGATGCCCTTCACCTTGCACAAGCGCAAAGGAGCGAAGAACAACCCTAAGTCCCAATGACCCACAGCGAGCGAGGAGCAGAGCGCTAGGGACCACCGCAGCTGCAGCGCTGCCAGGGGGGCACGCGGGAACCTTGAGAAACACCCTTGAGCACTCCGGGGAACACTAACAACTGCTCAGTGAGGCTGATACTTCAGCACTGGATCTTCCTCCAATCCACAACTGAAAAAAGTGAAGTCAATGCTTACGGTTGTAAAAATTCCAACATCGTTATCCTTCTAATACTTCTCCCCAATCAACGAGAAGGAGTTTCCTAAATGAAAATACCGTATTTGTCCATCACAGCACCAAGGTGCTTCAAGAACAGTACTGCTCAGAAGAGCCTTTATTCTGGAATCTTACTCAAAGATGAAGAAAAAAAAAGAAGAAATTAAGTAACAAAAGTTAACGAGCAGTTTTATTTTCTTTCAGCAAAGGTCAGCAATCCCACAGCAGCAAATTAATCCCAATTAGTAATGATATTTTGTCTTGATACATCATGACACTTTTGATTTACTGTGTTTCCAGGATGCAGGCAGCAAATGTTAATGATTCGGTTTGCTGGGAATTTATACTCCTGCTCATTTCCCATTTGCTGATCAGTTGCAGCTCGTCAAGACTTGGCTGCTTCGACTAATGAACTGACGGCCTCGCAGGAATAATGGTGTGCTCTGCAAGCCTCTCTTTTTCATGCCATCTGCAAAAATGCAGGTTCCTCTCTGAAAAAATATCCCTGGCAGCCAGGAAGGAGTGATTATGATCATATAAATGTCACTTGCAATTTGTATTTCACTTGTTTAATAGTGTTAGTCCTAAATGAAGGTTTCTGTACAGAACAAAACTAATTATAGTAAATTCAGCATTTTTAGGGGAAACTTATGAAGGGAAGCATACCTAGTTTTGTTCATTTCTATAAAATATTCTAATAGGAATGATGCATTTTTACATAATGATTTATCTGCCCAGCTGGTCTAGTTTGAATTAGAGCTACACAAAATGTTTCTCTGGAGGCTTGTACAGGCAGTAAACATCACTTTTCTTACACACAGTAAACACAAAACCCATTCAAATCTATTGCATATGCTGTACCTAAGGCGGGGGGAATTTTCAATGCTTATAGCAGCAAGAGTTTTACGATTATTCTGCGAAATGCTTTCTTATCTAACTGATGCTTACTGTGAAAGTTTGATAAACACCTTGCTGAACCCAGCAAAAGAAAGGTCACCGTGGTTTTCATGCAGACTTCATATCATACTGTGCTTTCATTTAAGCAATGCTGAAACCAGCAGTAATAATGAAGTTTATGAAGCTACATGCCTGAAAACCCCATGCAAGTGGCAGGAAAGCCTCCTCTGTGGGAGGCTACAAAAGATCCTGACTTTTGCCCACTACAGACCCATTCAGTGGAGTCCTCCCAGACTGCTCCAGAACATCTGCTCCCAGCTGCAGGAATGGGCTCGTTCTTCCCAAAGTCTGCATGGTTTATTTGGCTCTGCTACTCATTTCACCCCAAAGCACAACAGAATTAGAAGTCACTTTTCCAATTGTATTCCTAGCATTTCTGTCTCATGAATCAAGAAACTAATTGCCTTCAAACTTTCAAAACTAATATCTTCACATGCTAACAGAGGTAGGTGGAAAGTAAATGCATGAAAGAGAGAAAAAAAAAATAAGAGAGAAATCTGATGAGCTTTTTTTCTTGTTCTCCTCAGGGAAAAAGGAAAAGATTTTCCTGAACACTGCTAAAAATGAAATGAGACTACTTCTGCACTACTACACAGAACAAATTGCAATGAACTAATCTGCAAAGTCTGTATTTTGAAGCTGATCAAATAATCCAAACACCAGAACGCCTGCATTAGACAAAACAACCCTCAGTTCAAGGAGTATTGTTTTCCTTTGGCTCCACCACAGATCTTTGGCTGAAGCCTGTTTGGGTTTTAAAGACAGAAGAGAGGAACATTCACCCAGGAGGGTGAGTTCCTTAGAGAAAGTGCTAGAGAGAGAGAGAGACAGAAAAGGCAGAAATAAGCACACTGGGTAGGCAACATCAAGCTGCTACAGCATAGGGCTGACATCAAGACAGTTGCAAAATACAAATAATAACTTAAAGTAATTTAAGCCACAGAGCAGCCTGAGTTGCTGGGATCCCCCAAGCAGATGGCCTGACAAATTCAAAGTGTGGATTCTGCAGAGAATATGCAAAGCTTCAGACAAAGGGCATCTGCAATTACAGCTTTTCTGAAAAATTATTGCTCTGACTACTTTGCTAAAGATTGACAGACCGTGAGGCACAAGCCTGATTAAGATGCACGCTAAAGGCTGAGCGGCTGCAAACTTGAGTCTCGCAACCAGACCAAGTTCTGCTGTGCATTGAGAGATGATTTCTTGTTTGCTACATCAGGATTTCAGGCAAAGATAATGTTGTGGCAACTGATACTGTTTGCACCAATGCATCCCCTATAGACTGTTCCAAGCAATGCTCCATCCTCAGCACTGGGGTTGCAAAAAGCTAAACTGTGCATGTGAAGAAACCTTAAGCCAAGTTAACCAGAATGGGCAGCTCTGGCTGTTCAGAGAGAAAGGAGCTGGAATATCAGGCACGGGCACCTGCTGCTGTTCAGGGAGCATTCCTCTGCACGTTACTGCTCAAGACCAGTAGTCCTTCAACCTGTACAATCACAAGGCTCAGGAAAGGAGATCATGTTATGGTAATATATACACTATACAGAGTATGGCATATTGCTTATGGAGTTAGTGTTAAAATCTCTGCACAGGGACCATGGGATGGCAGTAGTTAACACATTTTGAAAAATCTTTTTTCTTCCTTTTCCCCTTCCCCACCTCTTTTTCTCACATGCTGCAAAACCAGACTGGAGTTAGTCACACTTGACACCAATTATAGGACTTATTTCTGATTTAGGGCATAATGGAGGCCTTACAGAAAACATAAATGGTTATTTGCCTTTTTCAGGAAAAAAAAATGAGAGGAATACTTTTTTCAACTGATATTCCAAGTTTTCATATTCAGAAGGTTGGCAAAAAAGAAATACGTGACTTCAGAGACTTCACCTGTGTGGTACCTATGTAATTTACCACTACCTACGTAACTCCTGACCTATCTTGTAGACTAAAAAGCTGCCACTACTTTTTGCTCTCTGAAGATAAATTTTAATTCAATTTTTAGTGTAAAAATGTTTAAAATGTCTTAACGGAAATAACAACTTAGAAGTGTGAAATATCCTTTAAAACAATTTAAATTAAATATCACTGTCCTTCCTTCAAGGCATTACCTTTAATTGATTTAATCTTAATTTGTTTCTTCCTAGCATGGTAATTGCCATTGATTCCAATTAATATTCAGCTGGCCTTTCTCTATAAATAATTACCAGCTGATTTATTTCTCCCTGATCAGGCTCTCCTTTGCTGCGGCTATGCAGTACGTGCAGTAAGACCCGTGACCTGGCTGGACTTTGGCCACTGCAATGGCCAACGCTCTTATCAGCCAGACCCTGGCACAGCAGAAAGGCCCCTGGGGCTGTGTGTGAGCACGGGGCACCCGAGCAGCAGTTACCTGTCACAGGGGCAAGTCGCATGAGGGCTTGTCTCAAATCCTGCCCTCTCTGCACAGCTAAGTCCTGGCTTGGAAAGGTACTGCTGTCACACACAATCACAGAATGGTTAAGGTTGGAAGGGAGCTCTAGAGATCATGTACTCCAACCCACCCTGCTCCAGCAGGGACACCCAGAGCACAGGGCATCCAGGCAGGTTTTGAAGATCTCCAGAGAAGGAGACTCTACAACCTCTTTGGGGAGTCTGTTCCAGGGCTCCGTCACCTTCACAGTAAAGAAGTTCTTCCTCATATGGAGATGAAACTTCCTATGTTTCAATGTGTACCCATTACTCCTTGCTCTTTTGCTGGCCACCACCGAGATATGTTACCCCTCAGGTGTTTGTCTATGTTGATCAGATCCCCTCTTCTCAGTCTCCTTTAGGCTAAACAGGCCCAGCTCACTTAGTCTTTCCTCATACGACAGATTCTCCAGTCCCTTAATCATCTTCAACATTCTCTGCTGGACCTTCTCTAGAAGCTCCACATCCCTCTTGTCCAGGGGAGCCCAGAACTGCACCCAGTACTCCAGGTGCAGCCTCACCAGAGCACTAGTCTAAGTCCTGAATCCTCTTGCCACATAAAACATCCTGCTTAAGGAGAGTAGGCAGGAGCCAAGCTAGGAGGTGGGCCTGTGCCCCTCTCCCTCAGCAGCACAGCAGTTAGAGTGCTTGCCAGCAGCCAGAGGTCTGGTTTCAGCATGCAGAGACAGTGTTGGAAAGCCCAAAAATCAGCAGCCCTCCTCTGCAAAACATGGACCTCATGGACTTGTTCCCCTGCATGAGTCTTCCTGTGTCAGTGTCACATACAGGGAGGTATCTCCTCCTGGAGCAGAGGGTGCTGAACCTCTCCAGTTCCTCTCAGGGGAAACAGTGCTGCTTGGCTGGAGTTTCACTTTCGCAGCAGCCTCCTCGTAATTTGTCTAAGGCTTTAGGTTTCAGTTCACGTACACACACACATCCCACACACAGAGTTGATAATTTAGACCTAGCCACAGAAATTATTACACTTTCGAAACTTGAGTGACTGGTACGCATAGTATCCAGCTGTTTTCAATGCATTCTGTGTTTCTATTCCTGACTAGAAAAGCTTCTTTATTACTAACATTTCAATGTTTTTCTCCCTCACTGAATTCTCCCTCATCATCTGACCTCAGACTTCAAATATATTCTAGCAGGCAGCTCATATCTTGCCTATTAATTCAAGACTTTTGCCACTACCATTAATGTTTCAAGATTTTCTCCAGTTGCTTCATTTCGATAAGAGAGAGACAACTCTTGGGTTTTAGGTCATTTTACTGTTTGGGGCCAAACCGCAATATAACATGTTTTTTAAAAAAAAACACTTGGGAAACACTGACTTCAGATACTGTATGTTCTTTTTTCACAATTCTGTGTTGCAGTACTGTGCATAGCCCTTTCAAGGGAGGTTACCTTCTGTTTAGCATTAAGATATAAGTGCTCCCATACTAGTGTACGTTACTGCTGTGCTTTCTGATGCCCTTCAGTCCGCCCTGGCAAGAGACAGGCAGGATTCACCTGCCTTACATAGTGAGGAAGCAGAGGAATGGAGCTTCCTCTGTAAAGGGCAAGACAGAAGCAGAATAAGGAAGAGACTGAACAGAAATTTCTGACATAGCCACTGAACAACCAACCAGCCACTTTTAGGGAACAGCCTCAATGAGCAAAACTGTCTCTAAGGTTTCAAAGCCCAGACTGGAGGGATGGTGGCAGGACACCCCTCTGACCAAGACTGCCCAGAACAGTCAAAGCACCTGCTCTGAGCTTGGAATCACTGCCAAGAACAAAGCTATCAGGGGAGGCGACAGGTCAGACCCACGTCCTGCGCTCCCAAGCGAGGCCCACAGTGATGCAGGTGACTGCACCGTCCCTGAGCTTAACGACTGCAAGACTGCTAATAAGGGAGACACTTGCTGTTACCCCCAACAGGGCCAACAGTTATGGTAGCATTAGGGCCAGCTGTAGTTTCCCAGTACAGGAATGCTCAGCTAGTGAGCTGGTGTGACATGGAGTCACTGCATGCTCTGCATAGAGATGCTCAGCAGAGTTCATCCAAATTACCTGGTAAAACTGATGTATTGCTATATTTTCTTTCAATATCCTGGTGTAGGCTTTTATTTAGATGCACAACTGCATTAATTTAGCTTTGCCTATTTCATGTCCAGAATGAAATTAAGGCCAGTTGAACTGCAATTCAACTGGAGTAGCCAAGATACAACTAATCCAATTGCAACCACATATTAACTCTGACTCATCTCTAAAAAGCCTTGGTCTGACCCTTTGGGTCTCCATGAAGTCCTTGTCCTCCACTCAAGTTCGCAGTCGAGCAGGTTGTGTCAGTGCAATGAAGGGATGGAGCCCTCTGCCAGCAGCATCAACTACTGCTGCCGCCACCACTGTCTCCAGGATCCAGGCAACTCACGGGCCAGCGAGGGGCAGGAGGCTGTGCTGCTGTGAAGGGGCAGACTGAGCTCCACTCCCTTATCCCTGCTTTCTTATGACAAAATGGGAAGAAGGACCACTTCTAAGTGTGAAAAGTTCTGCCTGAATTTGAGGAAAAACTTATCTAGGAAGGTGACAGGGCACTGGAACAGGCTGCCCAGAGAGGTTGTGGAGTCTCCTTCTCTGGAGACTCCCTGTGCCACATGCTCTAGGTGTCCCTGCTGGAGCAGGGTTGGGTTGGACTAGAAGATCACCAAAGGTCCCTTCCAACCTTTATCATCCTGTGACTCCTTTGATGGTTCCCCTATGAGGGGACCAGGTCTGTGGCCTGCTACAATGTGGGCAGAGACTTCAGTCCTACTCACAGGAGCAACTTGAGGACCCACTCACTTTAGAGCAAAAATTTGCCCAGCTCCAAGTCTGGCACTGAGGGGCAAGAAGAGTTGGAAAGGAACCGAGTTATTAGCCTGGATAAAGCCCTCAGCCCTGCTGCTAACACACACTGGAAAGCTCAGA
>NW_010578543.1:217542-302988 GCF_000705375.1 Tinamus guttatus | reverse complement strand
ATCCCTTTCAACCCAAAGCTGCTTAAACCTTCAAGGCTGCCATTGTGCAGATTCATTTTACCTGCCCTTTCCCAAGGGCCAGCTTGCAGTCAGGTTTGCAGATGACAAGGGCTTTGCAAGGTATTGTGTGGGATATTGCACCAAAGACAGGGACCTAATGAGGCAGGGAGAGAACCCCAATTCTCAGCCTTCTGGAATTTCTCCAGCAAAACACTTCTGTGAACACACATCAACCATAGTCATACCTACAGAAACTAAGGAGGTTCAGCCATACTTCATGAGCTGTGTTGTACCTGTTATTCCAGCTTAGAAATTCAAATCAAAAGACCAAAACCAACAGGAGAAATTCTACTCAACTGACAGCTCCGTAGAGCTCAAAAATGCACCTCCTAGCCAGCAGTCCACTTGTCACCAAGAAAGGATGATTAGTTCAAGCTACGCAAAGATACACCACCAAGAGTTCTTTCGTTCTCACACTTTCTTCCCTCCTATGAACACAAATTAGCTAAATTCTCCCTAAATAACGTTTGTGGCACTAGCAAGGGAAGCACGAGCAGAAATCACTGTTTGAGGTAGAAGGAATGAGGCACTTCCATTTGAGTCTCACAGGCTCTGAATCAGTGACAATGATGCTGGGTTTTCCTTCAGTTCACCTTAACGAAACTGCCAGATCTTCAGGTCGATACCCATGTACCAGCCACACTCAGACAGGAACCGTGCACTGCCCTCCTGCATCTTTCCTTTCTTTACAAGCTAAAATGCTCTGACAGATTTTTACAGCTGCCCCAGTCCACAAACTGATATGGACAAAACCACAACTTAAAAATGAATGAGAATCAAAGGAGAGAAGTTGAATAGAGCAGAGCTTCCCATAAAAACACACCTGCATTCCTTGAGCTTTGGGTTTCCTCTGGAAACTCTGGCTTAGAGACAGAGCTGTGACACGAACTGGACACCTCTGGGTCAATACCCACTGTAGATTATATAATTGCTTTTCATGCTTTAGTACAAATTATTTCCTGGAAGAAAGTGTATTGTAAAGGCCCTGATTTGGGATGTTATCCTAGGCATTCTATAGATTATAACACGGCATAGATAAGTCAGCAAAGCCCTTTTACTGCATTCTTTTTCTGAAAGGTTTTCTAACAAAGCCAACCACCCCAAGCATCTGCAGATGAGGTACAGGAAATATAAGATTTCCCAGCCCATTGCTCCAGAAGCAGCTGAGGCTGTGCAGGGACAACTCCTTGTAACAGCTACAACCATTTATGTCTTCCAAACATCCACAATTTCACTATTTTTGATCCTCAGCTGTTATTTCTTACCCATACAAGCTATTATGATAGGTCTTTACAGCAACACAGAGAAATGGGTGGGATTTTGGCTTGAAAAC
Organism: Tinamus guttatus; assembly: GCF_000705375.1. Next base: position 301,595 of record NW_010578543.1, on the reverse strand, counting down.
TTGAAATCCAAAATTCTGGCAATGATTTTGGAATGGATAGAATGATTTTGGCAATGAAATCTTTCTCCAATAGAGTTGGGTAGAGAGACCACAGGGCCGGGGTCAGAACATTCCTTGCTATGAAATACATCCATCTTATTTATATGGAGCAGTTTCACTCCCCTCTCTATCACAAATATAACTGATGCAAGCAAATGTGAATACAAAGAAGATGATGTGATTCTTTGGAGTCATTGCAGGAAATTGCACATGCTTTTGAAATGAAAAATCCTCGCAAAGTCAATCAGACATTGCCAAGAGGTCAGTGGGGAGCTGTGCTGTGTCAGCCTGTTTGCACCAGGAGATGCAATAACACACTGATAGAGCAGGCTTAATCATAAGAATCTTTATTAAAAATGACAATTATTTCAGACCTGCAACAGTTTTTCTGGGTTATTTTCTCATTGGAAAGTTAATTTCAGTAACGATTCCACAGCAGTCCTGTCATCTAGTCTATAATCTAACCAGTTAAATCGTGACTGCCCCAAATTCCTGCATTTAAATCCTTGCTCCTGCTCCTCTTGAAATCTGCCATGGGCTTCAAGAAAGCAAGAGGACATTAAAAACATCTTTATTATTTGTGCAGCATATTCAAACTGAACTTAGTAACTGCTAAATTTTATAAATTTCATAAACACTAGGATCCAATTTTTTTTATGAATAGCAATAAATTCACAATTTGTTTTCTTTCTGAAATACAATGTGAAAAACACTAATTCTAAATGCACAGAAATACGTTTTCAAAAGAGATTCAATATCAGTTAAGAAAACACAGATGTAGAGACATAGGTACATAAGAGCAAGGGCAAAATATATGATTCAGATGCAAACAAATCTGAGTATAGATTGGATTTGTCAGAAAAGCATCTCTGATGCAACACAGAAAAGGTCATAAGCAGAGCACACTTGGCCAATCTATTGCCTAGCTCCTTTTGGTCATCTTGGCTGGCAAAGTGCAACCCCATCAGGGGAGCACTTCAGTGCATCTACCGATTGAAAAACGACCTCCCTAACATATGCAGAACCATGCACCCAACACTGACAGAACGGACGCCGAGGAGGCAGCTAGGTAGAGCCACCCTGCCGCACAGCAATCACACTGAGATTTGAGACAGAACCCTTGAAGAAACACAAATACGCCTTTTTCCTGCCTCATCCATAGCACGCAAAATATGTAACGAATCCCCAGAAGTGAATTCAAGCAGCTTCACTATTCCATCCTGATGGAGGGAAGACGCTGTCCTAGGCAAACACAGTCTAGCAGGGCCAGCAGAGGTGCCCATCTTTTCCCTTGCCAAGGTATCTTCAGGGCCCATTCCTGAAGCCACAAAAAAGCCTCAGCATCTGCAGTGTCACTGGGGCACGAACCACCACCTCATACTCCACACTGGCACCGTGCTTAAACAGTGAGGCGGTCAGCTCCTGGTCACAGTACATGTAATAAATAATGTGAGGGCAAATCGGGACTAACGTTCTTGGGGAAGTAAACATTATGCATTTCTATTCTGATGAAGGTAAATTGATCCATATGTTTAAAGAAAAGTAAATACCTCTAGGAAGGATGCTATTATGATAAGTAGCTTCAACATTAAGCAGTCTAAATTCTAACCTAGGGGAGGGAAACAATTTAGATCCATATACAGAAAAAAGATGCAACAGCTAAAACAGCAAGGACTTTGCTCTATAATTAGTTTTAACGTTAAGCCTTTTCCTACAAACCATGCAAGAATTAAGGCCAATAGAAAGAGGCCAAACAAAAGTGATTCTCAGTGCTAGCTAGAGCAGCTTTCCAGTCTACGTGCCTGGGTACTCGCAGCCATTCCTCATTGCTGGGCAGGATTTCCCACACACATCTCGTCACTGAAGTGCGAGTTCATTAGCAAAGCTAACCTGTGCCTTACTCCAACCATCAAGGTCTTTGAGCTAATTTGAAACTAATGAGAGCGAAAATAAAAATAAAAAAAAGACAATTTTTGAAAGATATAAGTCAAGGAAAAGGAACATAAAAATCTAATAGGGGAAAGAAGCTTTCCCCACTGGTATTTTCACAGCAGTGAAACTCTGTAGCTTTGGCATACTGAAGTAGCATGCCAAGTCCTTCCAGATAACCCTTGAATGCATTACAAAGAGAAAAAGGTCAATCCCTATCAACTAAAACTGTTACTTAATCATTACTTTAAGAGAAATTATCCTAATTTCAGAAGGACACAATGTCACAAAAGTCATCATTCACCTCCACACAGCCTCTCTCATAGGAAGGCATTATCAATATGTAAATTCTCCCCATCTCATAATCTCTTTGACCCCATTTTCATGGCTTTTTGTCCACTGGATTTGAATTAGTTGCTTCAAAAGTCACCGGAGTGGGAACTTTCTGCACAGTAGTTCTCAGAAGCAAATTGAATTTGAAAATGCACTAGAAGTTTGTAGAGTCACGGTCCTCCAATCCAATAAGAAGAATGCAGAGGTGGCTTAAGCAGCTATCAAATTCTCACAGGACATCAGTTAAGGATAAGGAGAAGGCCAGGATGAATTTCAGATAGAGACCAACTTTGTTAAAAAAAAAAAAAAAAAAAATCATGTGATGACTCATGGATGGAAAAGGAAGGGTAGAAGTAGAGTGCAGAGCACATTACAGTATTTACTCAAGCTTTTCTGTAAAAGCCTATGATGCAGAAAGAATATTCCTGAGGAGAGCAGGAAGGGGACATCTCTCCACATGGTTTAGGGCTTCCTTTATCATCTCAAATGCAATCAGGAACAGCTTCAACTGACAGAAGTGCTATAATTCTTCTGAAAATATTTACTCAGAGACATTTTCTGCATGTAAATTCCTTTCACTTCCTCATCCACTAAGCCAACAGATAAATCATTTGTTTTCTTGTAGTGATGGGTAAGTACAAGGACTACCAGGAGAGTCACCAGATGAGACAAGGCACACAGACACACACACAAAAGCAAAAAATCCAAGTGCCTAGGACTGAAGTACAGTTAAGAGTTCAGTCACAAGGCTGCTGAAAAGCCTTTGTGCACACACCTTGTGTAAGGAATGGGGCCTTGGGCACAGTGCAGGTGCTGCAGGAGTTATACATGTAGTTTTTCATTCTATGGACCACCCCTTGATTGGAAAGATTTCTTCATGCATTTGAGAAGATGCTAACTTACTCCTCCTGCTCTATCCCAATTCCAAAAACCTTTATTAATGTCTTACAAACGTTATCTGTGCTCTGCCTTTGAAGCTTGCAGATAGAGACAACTGTCACCCTGGAAACGTTTGACTCTTAATCGCTTCACGTTCTCGTGGAAGGACAGGCAGGCCACTCACAGGCAGAGCCAGATTTGTTAGGTCTGAAAAAAATTGAAGAAAAATCTCCAAAATAGAGCCCATAGTGCCGCAGTTGACAGAGGGCAGCAGGAAATTTCCAAGCTGTCCAAATTCTGGAAGAATTAATTGTATTTTCTTGTTATCTGTTGAACTTTGGAAATATCACTGAATCCTGAAAATCTAGCACAGATTGACAAGAAAGCCTCCCACTATTTTTTCTTCAGTCTAAACATAAGAACGAACAGTATTTGATGAAAAATATCTGAAATTTTGTACTGGTGACTGTGGTATGGGGAAAGCAGAATGAGGAGAAAAACATCAATTGCCAGATTATAATTGAATGTTCCATTTGCTAAAGATTTGCAAAGTGAGTCAGGATTTCAGAGCTGGTCCCCACCTGCATATGCAAGGACCATGACCCTCAGCTGATGCAGAAAGGCATCAGTGGCACTGCAAAACTTCTCTCTGCTAAGGAGACTGTCTACTTATTGCTCTTGTATGGAGATATAGTAACAAAATTAGTCTGACAAAAAAAATCTCAGCCTGGTGCTGATTTCTTGCTGGTGGAACATATCCTTCAAACTGGCCTTGCTCAACATAGAGGCCCACTCAAGGCTACAGCCCCAGCTGGATGAGAGCACATCTCTAATTCCTGCGCCTGGAGGTCTGGTGAATCCAAGGCTGGAGATAAACCGCACACAACATGCGCGTTTCAGCTGTGGGGAGAGCAACTGAGTAAATCAACCCCCGAGTGGGTGGGACGCAGTGTGCTGCAGGGCGCTCGCTCACCCCAAATCCTACCTGAGCGCAAGTGTTGACTCTGCATTTGTGGGAGCCATGGTTTCAGAGGTATCGAACATTTTTACTAAAATAATGATTTTTACACTCAGCTGGTAGACTTAGTCATTAAAAAAAGAAAAAAACTGAAATTTCTCACAACAAAATTTTCCATTTCCACCCAAGCTGACTTTTTTTTTTTTTTGGTACCTGCAGATGCTTTTAGCTATGAAGCTAAAAGCCCAGCTGACTAGTGTGATGGGTAGGAGAGGCTATGACTTTGGGTGGCCAGAAAAGACCCAGGGGGGAAGAAAAAAAAAAAAATCCACCCTGTTCAGTGCACAAACAGATCTCCATCTCCAGTGGAGACAGATTGCAAAAAGGGAGCAAGGAGGAGTGAAGAACACTTTCAAATTAAGAAGAGATTTGTGGCTCAGTTTGTATCTGCCACTGCAAACATCTCCTATCCCTCTCCCTCGGGAGGCTGCACTCCGGAGGGGGTTGTTCTTACCTTCCCCAGCCAAATGCTGTTACTCAGCAGTTCCCATGTTCTGAGCCCTCCCCGGGGGGTGCGGGGAAAGAGCCATTTCACACCCCTGGTGCGATCCAGGTCTGGGCAGACTTGCCAGCCACTGCGGTGCCTGGGACCCGTGCCAGCACGGATAAGTTGGCTTGTCAGTATAAATCCCATACATACATAGGCCATGCACTTGTGCCAACCTTTTTTTTTTTGTTTTGTTTGCCCTTCTATCCCAGTTCAGCAGTGCTTTCCCATTAGCTAGGAGTTTTTTTCTTTTAAAATCAAATTACCCTTGGAAACCACAAGGGTTTATAAGTTCAGGAAAAGAGGAAGAAAAATTACAACATGGATTTGAACTAGTTTGGCAGTCCCCGTGAACTTCAGCAGTGGTTCAGAAGACTTGAAAACTCAGTCCTACCCAAAATGCAAAGAGCCACATTTTATCTGATGCTGCTTTTACCTGGTATGATTTTACTTATTTATTTTTTCTTCCAGGGAGTAGGGATCTTTCTTGGTGCCAGAAGCTGGGTTTTGTACTTTCCACCCACACAGAAGAATGTGTTTGCATATGGTATTTATGCCACTTTTGCGGGACATATGTTTGCGTGTCTACCTCCCAGAATGGGAAGTCTCAGGCAGTGGGTGGGAGGAGGAACAGCAGGCCAGAGCCTTCTGCTTCCGCATGGAAAAGAAAAGTTATGGAGCTCCAAATGGCTTCACATTTTTTTCCTCCTCCCCTAAAAACAAGATAAACAAGGGCAAAGTATAGAGAAGGAAGAGGCAGTAGCAAGTAGGAGGAATTTATGTATATAAATAATAAATATGCATGTGTGTATGTGCATGCACATACATACACTCCAGTCTTACTCAGAAAAGGGCAATCTCAGTTTCCTCCAAGTGCTCAATGTAATAGAAGCATGAATAAAAGGAAAAAGAACTCCAAACAGAGCAACAGCAACTGCACTCGAGATGGTTCAATGACATAATCACTGCTGACTGCAGTGAACTCACCAGAACAGAGCATGAACAGCCCACCTTTTCCACTCAAAGTGGTTAAACAGCTATTTTTCACATGCAACTTCAATAGTTGCACAGGGTCACTTCATTCCAACTCTTCCAAGGATATTAAAGCATTACTGAATGTGAGTTTGCACAGTGTACCACCTGCCTGAGCCCCTGGCCCAAGGCCATGCGCACACGTGTCTAATGCACTGCCATTGACACCCTCTCTTCTAAGCAGGACCAGCAGTAACAGTCAAGTTGGACCGTGTAAGCGCTTACAGGGCAGCCTGAGGAAGTCACGCTTCACTCCATACCCCAAACCAGCCACACCTAAAGGAAGCCCAGCAGATTTATACACCTCTCCCCACATCTCTTTATACTTTAGCTTTTCACCTGCAGCATGGAAACAACCACATTTCACAGAGGAGCTGTAACAGTAAATACCTGATCTGCTCTCAAGCACCAAGCAAATAACAGGGTGGGGGAGAAGATTACATGCGTTTTGAAGATACAAGACACAAAAATTAAATCAACACAAAAATCTGGGGATAAATTACATATTTTGATTTTCTTTTCTCCAACAAAGAGAAATCCTTTGCATTCAACTGCATTTACCATCAGTAAGGTAGAAATTCGTGCAACCAAAGCATTGGTCATGCTGCTAAACTCTTCCCGCTACTGCTATTTAACACCTAACAGTAACAAGCACATGTAGGAAAGAGGAAGGTAAATGGAAGGTTTGGTAAGGATTACCAAAACAATCTCATTGCCAAGCCCTACAAACACTGTCAAATTGTTACAGATGTATGTTCCGTAAACCAGATGTACTGGAAATTTCTTCCTTCCATCCCTCTACAAATCTCCAGCAGGGCAGCGGGGCCGTAGAGGAGGAGGAGAAGCAATCAAGTCCTGGGTACATATCAGTGATAAGAGTATCTGTGGAGTGAGGTGATAGCCATTATTTTCTTGCCAGCCACCTGCACCGTGAGTGTCAGCGAAAGACGGGTGACGGGCCAGGCTCACGCAAGAGCTGTCTGTCACTTGCCACAACCTAGTATTTCAGAAACCTCTGAAAGGGCAATCGCATCCAGTGTGGACCACCTGGCAGTCGATATAAAACAAGCACATTCCAGCTCAGCTCTTGCTTTGCGCTGTTTAATCTAGGATGCTTTGTGTGGCTGATCTGTGCCACTTGTGTCAAGACAGTGTTATTCATTAGAGAGAAAGCCCCCCGCGTCCCCGCAGCTCTAACACGCAGCGCCCACGTTTGTGGAGCGTGGCGGCAGTGGGGGACAGCAGAGCAAGGCTGGAGCGCACACCCAGGCAGCCCCAGCGCTCACGCAGCTGCAAAAGCTGAGGAGGAAGTTACTGTGCAGGAAAAGGGAAGAGGGATTTTGGGAGATGTGAGAAGCAATTTCAAACAGGCAAGTGAGACTGCTTCCTTGGTATCTCAAGCCAAAGAGAAGACTCAAGAGTTAAGCCGGGTTCGTGACTTGCATGGCAAAACACAGCACGCTCGTGGAGACTCACCAGCTCTAGCAAATTCACTTCTTTCCCTGACCAACATCCTGTTCCTGAATCTTTCCAATCCCTCCATCCAGGGATTCGTCTCCTCCCCACCACCTCTTCTATGTCCTGAACTCTCCCCCGGCTCCTTCTCACCCCATTCTTGGAGGTTCCATGCACCATTTCCATCTTTCCACCTGGCTCCCCCAGTCCTTCCTCAAAACCAGTGCATGGCACATTTCTCCCGGCACCCCTCCTCTTGTAGCAACCTTCCAATTCCCCAAATTACCTCTTCCCTGCAAAGCTCCTTTCCACAGCTCTCCTGTTACTACTGCTTGTCTTTTTGCCTGGAAAAGAATCTTCACAACATCAACACATTCTGCTTACAGGAGCACAGAAACAAAGTTGTGACGGCAGGTACTAAGCTAGGAAAGTCTAGAAAGAGAATTTCTGCTCAGCCTGTTTGCACATTGCGCATGTTCTCCATTTTCCCTTTCTGGTCACAAGAGCAAACCTCCACACTGAGAAGAAGAGGGTTTCTTCCTCTAGAACACTCATACCCCATTTCTGTCCAGAGCATTAGCTGGACAAGTGTTTGAGAACATCCTTGTTTCTGACACCTCACAACAGTTAACCAAGGAGCTTCTGCAATTTGTCACTTCTGCTAAGTGTGGAACTGACAGTATGAGGGCAGAAACAGCATCCAGCAGTTAAACATAACATGAAATCTAAATCGAGTCCAACTCACCATCTGCTTATCCACTTCGGCTTCTCTTTTAATTGTTTTCAGCAGGTTATGACACACGAGCTCCTCTCTGAAGAATTTTCTGTATTAGAACTAGCCAATGCAGAAATCTGAATTAAAAAAAACCCAACAAATCATTATTAATGGTATAGCTCTAAATACACTATTTTTTAGTTTGTTCCTGATGCCTGAAATATAATGCATTAGTAGATATAAATTAATGGAAACAACATGTATTGGAGTAGCTAGTGCCTTGGGGTAATTCTCCTCAAACACATCCTTCCAGTCTTAAATGGTGCACAACCAAACTACATTTTAGCACATCTACAAGTCTGCAAAAGTTAGCCTAGAGTCCTTCCCCAAAGGACATGGATAGTGTGGTCCCACTGGGTAGGGCTAAAGGTTGCACTGGCTCTGCCACCAATCTGTTGGTCAGGATGCCAACCTCAGAATATTTCCTCTTGTTGCTTCTCTAGAAGCTGAAGGTTTAGTTGCCTTGCCATTGAGTTACCCTGCCACACTGGCCTGTTCTGCAATCCCTGATGCTGATGCATCAAAATTGCAGCTTCTTTATTGCAATGTGAGAAAAGTAGGGGAATATGCTTGGCCTGAGTGTTTTGTCCACAAAAGCATCTGCCAGCAAACTATGGTTCCATGGACTGGCCTGTGCAGCACAGGGGAATGTCTCAGATGCTGTTATATGAATGTTGTTAAATCAACATCTTTTCTGCTTTAAAATCCATTTGGTAATTTTTTCCCCCTCCATCCAGCTGTATCGAGATGGGGTGCGTGCCAATATCATTCTCAGATTTGCATGTTCTCCATTTGCAAGTGAGCATTTCAAATGGGTGAGAGGTGTGTTAGGTGGGGCAAGGACAATATCTTCCTTTCCATTCCCGAGCTTGCCAACAGAAGCAAAAGCAGCCTGGGCCGATTCCAAGGGTCCCTTGAGCATATGGACCAGCAGCTCTCAGCACACTCAAACCTCCCGCTCCATTTGATGCATTGGCAGAGTGCCTGCCACAAACACCTCGTTTCAGTCAGAAATTCTTTCTGCACTATGGCTACTATTCAAAGCATTCATAACACACATGCAACACCAGGAACATATTTTTGTTCTACAATTAATGATGCAGGGAGTTACATACATCCAGGTTTAAGCTACACACAAAGTACAGCACAGGAGTGTGAGGTACCACCGCTACTTTTATGGATGATACTGAGTGCGTTATTTTAGACTCTGCTGGCATTGGCAAAGTCAAGAGGCAACTACGGGCATGAACCTCATTTCAGGTAAGTGCTGGAACTTCTGTACCGAGCTAGCTGCAACATGATCCATTCCAAAAGCTTTAATAAATGAAGCTAAACAGTTCTCAGTGACACCAAGCTTGGAAAAAGACAAGGCACAGTTGGCAGACTGGTCCATCCTCCAATCTGTCTGCAACTGGCATCCAACATTTAATCGGGAGGCTGCACGTTACACGCGTTGAAGTGACCTTGAAGTTACTGTTTGCTTTAGCAGGGCAACTAGGAGGGAGCCAATACCAAAGTATGGTGGGGGACACACATGAATTACTGAGCTGACTTTTCCCTTTGCAACTTTTTCCTCACTTTTGACAGCTCCCAAAATATAAAGTGTTGAAATATTACTCTGTTATTTTATGTCTACACAGTGAAGCTTCTATCTGCAGACAGTGCAAATTAGTATTCCTGCACTAAAGCAGACAGTGCAAATCTACTCCAAAGGAGGCTCTGCAGCAACCTTCCTTGCAGTTCCACGTACAAAGAATAGTTCATTAGATTTCAAGAAAGAATATCTTTAACAGCTCAAGGTAGTGTCTACCACATATGTGAATTTTTCATATTGTAACCATGGTTCAGGAAGTGCAACAGCTCATTGTACTCTGGGCTGGTGCTGCTCATATATACATATCTCTATCTTAACCTTTTGTGTTACAAAAGATATTTAAGGAGCTTTTCCTCTTGAAGGACTGAAACTGATATGGAAGGAGATATAGATGATAAACGTTATGCTTTCTGGGTTGATTGAGGGAAGCTAAACTATCAGGTTGCTTTGGCCATATATGTCATGCCAAAAGAAAGCTAGTTGGGAGAAATGAAGTCACCTGAAAATAATTCAGATTGAAACAACCTGGACTCTTGTGTGGGTGACACCGCATCACAGCTTTTCTTATTCAGCTTAGTTTTGTTTTTATCCTCAGTCACAGAATTCTCAGGAAGGATTCTGTATTTTACTGCTATTTCTTTCTTAATTACACTGAAATACTGAGATAACAGCCCAAATTTGCTTTCTATTACATTCTCTCTCTGCCCTCACTTTTTTTTTTTTTTTAAAGTAGAGAAGGTTTCAGAAGTTCATGAATAAAATAGCATTTTGTTCTTGCAAAGCTCTGCTCCTATGAGGTTTACAACATCTTTCAAAATCATTAATTTATTAAAGACTTAAAATAATATTGAGAATGCAGAAGTGCGATCCAGTCCTTCAGTCAGGAGATAATAACCATTTTCTAAGTCTCTTTGGGCAAGTCATTTAGTATTAGGCCCACAAAGATACGGAGGCAATTAATTCCCCATTGAAATATATGGTAAGTTAGATACCAAAATAGAAGCTCAGCATTTAAAGACCTCTGAGGAGCTCAGCCAGTTCTTTACGCACAAAATGCAAAAATCCATATCTTACAGTCAATGGGAACACAAATGCACGAATGAATGAATATGTGACATTCGCCCCCCGGAGCGCACACCGGTCTCACTACCAAAGACAAGAGCAGCCAGTCCCATCCACAGAAGGCAGAGGCAAAGCCAAGCCAAGCAACTTGCCATCATCACCACAGATGTTTGGGAAGCTCCCTACCTTATCAGGTGCACTAAGAGTATAATCTATCCATAACTAACCATCTCTTTTCTGTATTTTTTCCACTATTGAGTGAAAAATACTCTTTTTACATTTGTCATATGAAGAAACAACTACAGACATGTGACATTCAGAAAAGTCAAGAAACAACAAAAGCAGGAATCGTTCTTGGCATCAGCTTTGTAACCAAAGCACCGGACACAAGAAATCTCAACTCCCCTGGCCTTTCACCCTTGCATTCCAGCTCAGCCCTATAAAATGCTACTGTGGCACACACTGTCAGTCAGGTAAAGGAAGCCAGGAGAGCAGCATTAGGCAGTTATATATGCCACTAGTCCCATAATGTTTAAGTGGCTACAAAAAAGAAAGAGGCAGGGAAGACAACCAGAAAAAGGAGAATCACCTCTAACTCTAGTTTGATGGAATTATTTGCAGAGTCTTGGGGAATTGGATTGTTTTATTATATTTTCCTTTTTCATTTTAATGGCCATTTCTGAAAACAGGCTGTGCTTGCTGCTCTCCAGGCTCCCATCAGTGAGACATCCATGGACTATAGAAAACAGGGAATGTATTTGATATGGGCCAGAGAAAATGAGCAGAAAATTGAAATGCCAAGGTTGTGTGGGCAGCCTGTTTTGGTTGATGATTATGAGAAGACGGTTTGAAATACTTTATTTTGCTATGTTACAACAAGATTTGGTCCATGCGTGTCCAATCAGAACTTTAATCCCTCCCTTCCCTCTCCCAAATTAGGTATTCTTTCTTTGCCTGCTGTATTTCTGTTAAGGATGCTACATGCTTACACAATTAATGCAGCTTATCACGCAGCGCTAAGACATTTAATGCTAGGCTTATTACTGGATTTTGTGCACTATGTGCAAAGACAGTGGAGGTGACAAGAGACTTTCAAGGCTGTAGTATTCTTGGTTTTACATTAAAGACTTGCATTTGTCATCTAATTAGTCATCTAATCTTTTTACTTAATACTATATGTTTCCAGAAGCATCAGTTAAAGCTGGAATAGCTTGAAGTTGTGTGAAAGGCTCTATCGCACATTCCTGTTCACACCTGCAAACAGGCATCGCACCCTGGCTGCCAGAATTAGCATCTTTCTCACTGAGCTTTGGGCCCTCTGCAGCACGTGGCAGGGGGAGGCTGTCTTTGCCACCAGCTTTACAGCCAAAGCACTGCAGAAAGGTATACAAATGCTAACTCATCTGGTGCTATGCCTCAACCAAGAGACATGCCACTGACTGGAAAAGTAGTTTCTGTGAGGCCACAGCAAAGTGTGGCTCTGTACTGCAAAGGCACTTCAAGCAACAGAAAAATCCTCACACCTTTGAAGAGCACTGATGTTCAGATTTCTACACTGTAACAACTAAGAAATAAAAATACTAAGCCATTCATAACATTATAGAAGGAAAAGCTACAATATTTATTTTCATAGTGATTTGCAAGGCATTAGATGAGCAGGTTGAGGCTGAGGCTGTCTGGGCACAGCCTGTTTCCTTTTGATCTGTGTTTGTACAGTTCTTGGTGTAGTGGGATCGAGCAGAGCAACATGGGTTTGGAGGTGCTACTGCAATACAAATAGTAAGTAATGACAAAGTGAGTACACAGATTACATTTATTGAACTTGTAAACGTAGTTTGTTCTGTACAGACTGTTCTGCACCAGTTCTAACTTGTGAGTCAATATGTGAGGAGTCATTCCAGTGGAGCTGCTGCATCTTCCCTGTCACAGCACCTTATCCTGCAGCTGTGTGCAGTCCCTCATGGGAAAAAACTCCCAAATAAGTTAAAAGTTCTTTGGAATTTTCTTAAATGATCACATTATAATTGCCATAATGCTCCCTAGCGCCTGCCATTTTGCACTCTAATGATACTCCAAGTGATCAAAGGCACGGAGCTAAGTGCACCCTCTGGGGAAGGGAATGTGCTGCTCAGCTTCCTGCCCTGCACCTTTTAGCCGCCTGTTGTCTTTTATTATTGAAATCAGCCATTAGAACCATCTCTGCTGCTCTGAACACATCAGCTCACACAGTGACATGAGATTAATTTTTTTTTTTTTAAACTTAGTTGCAAAAAAAGAGTAAAACAAAATGAAAAGGCTACAACTGCCATCTTCCTAGCACATACTTGTGTGGACACAGGTACTTCCCACTACTTTTCAACCATGGCCAAGTTATTTTCCTGCCACTTCACACAAGAGGCATATAGCATATGCACATATACACGGAGATGCTCATAAAAACAGGTTCATCTTAAAGAACTGATTTTCTCCTGTAGAAATTGGGAATAGCCACACAGCAACAGACTGTTATACAACCTCTAACACTACCAAAGACTCACAATGAAACAGATTAGTAATTCTTGTACAGCTCCAGTATGTCTTCATTTGTCAAGCTGATCACAAAAGTCAATAAATCAGAAAAGCTACTAGAATCTGTAAATATAAACTAAAAGCTTCAGCTCCTTTGACCCCAGGCACTTAGTGTTACCAGAACGCCTACCAATAAATATGGGGTGCGACAGCATTAGTGAGCTCAGTAGCTTCCCTATGGACATTGGCATGGCAATATGTAACATGAGGAAATTATTCAGCATCTGTGAGAAGAATTGTTTGCTCAAAGGCCTAGAAAAAAGAAAGGTAGACCAAAACTCACTTAAATAGGATTAGGTAAGGGAAAAAACCCAGGGCACTTTGCAATCACAGGCCAGTAACCTTCATTAATCACAAGAGCAGAAACACACATAAGACAAATTGTTCACAAAACCAAAACTTGGCTAAAGTGTTAAATAATATATAGCTATAGCACACTCCATACCAAACCAGCAAGAGATGCATATGATTCTGTAGGCTATTCGTGAGAAGATACTAAGAAAACGACCCACCAGAGATTTCTGAAAATTAACAGCACAACTGAGTGCTGCCATGGCTGGGGTTTTTTTTTTTTTGCCAGGATGGATTGCAAATGTGCTTGAGCAAAATGCACAATCATTTTGATGCTCTCCTGACTTAAATACATTGCTGGAAGATGTAAAGAGATAAACCAGGTTGTAGCCATGAGCCTCTAATCAAAAAGGCCAATGTATCTGAGCACTTGTGCATTTCCACAGCCTGATAAATCTCCTCAGTATTTCACTACAGATCTTTGCTGTTGTTTTCTCCCTTGTATTTGTGTGATTCACTATAAATCCAATAAACAACCTCAACTTAAAAAAAAAAAGAATAAAAGCAATTTTCTTTACTGTGCATTGTTTGACAGGAGCTTACAACAGCATTACTATTCTATCAATTTTGTCCTTTTCCTTTTGATAACTATGTCCTCACCTTTTCTCAAAGGCATTTTCAATTAAATTGAAATCACCTGGCCTTCATTCTTGTGGCCATTTCCCTGGTTATGCACTACCACTGACAACAGTGCTGGAAAGCTCTGAAAGTAGAATTGCTCCAGTCTGCAAATCCCTTATGTGACTATGGCCTTTGCAAGGGATACCAGATCAAGATTAAACAACCAAAATACAAACAACAACAACATAGCTCCCTACCTCTCCCTCATACCACCTTACCTATTTTCCTTTTCTCTGAGCAGCACTGTTCATTTTCTATGGCCCACAGACTGGTCTATGTTTCCTATGGTCCTTCATTAGGAAAAACTCATGAGAAAGTTGATTATGATATGGAAAACAACTCACAGAAAAACTGATGGAGGCTCCAAAAACTCATTTCACTTAAATTGCTCAGCAACAACCAAACGCTAACAGCTTCAAAATCATTACCGTTCATCTCAGAACTGATTAATCAACTCCTTCAAATTAGATATGAAATCCACTTCCTAGACAACACTTCATCTTGGTGTTCTCCAAGGAAGGTGCACAGGATTAAAACACACCATTCAAGGTTAGTGTTGCTGATAGCCAACAACAACAAAAAATTAATAAAATTCCTAGCCAAAAGCAGTTTACAAGACTGAAATTGCAAACCTAGTAAGAAATCATGATTGTTTATACTGCAGAAAAATTACATCCATTGTTACAACTAACTCAGAAGTTGCTCCCCATGGTGCCAAAGAGGAACATCCCATGGCAGAGGAGCAGCTTGTGGACAGAGCATGGAGGATCTCCCAGTGAGCGCAGAGCAGCCTTACCCTGGCCAGCACCAGCAGAAGCTCCCACAGAGAGACCCTCCCAGGGCTGCAGCTGCCCCTTGCTGCCAAATTTAAAGGCCTGGCCAGCACAAGGCATGCTGGGAAAACAATCACTTATGCTAATGACTCTAATTACATCACTGATTGATCCTGCAGTGAGGACTTTCACCTGTGGCTTTTTTTTTTTTTTTCCCTTCCCTTTTCTTTTCTTTCTCTTCCCCCCCTCCCCTCCTTCTTTCTTTGAGTCTCTAGAAGGGGAAAATTTTATATTTTATCTCTGCTAGAACTGTAGCCTTGCTTCTGACTATCTCCTGGTGGAGGTTAAATCTAATGGAGCTAGTTAAACTACCATCTCTCTGGGCATCTTGGGCTTTTCTAGTGGTCTCCTTGCTCATAAGGAGAGGAGAAGGGCCAGCTTTGCCAAGCTCCTCCTCTGTACGAAGCACATGTTGATTGCGAAGCATTTTGCACCATGCATGGACTGCAGGGAGGGCGAGGGAAGCCCGGAGGTGATAAAGCAGGAAGGCTACCCCTGCACAGAAGACAGGAGTGACTGCAGGCACACGTGAGATGGAAGAGAAAGGGCAGCAGAAATTGCACCCAACCTGGCAAAAACATCAAACCTTTGCTCAAGGCCTGACTGCAGGCTTGTATTTTATGAAGTTACAAAAAATACAGACAGGCTCGGATTCTATTTCCCCCCCAAAATTTAAACATCCTAGACAAAGTCTCTCCATGCAAAAATTTAGATAGTGCAAATGGCCTCTAACAGAGTAAAGCCACATTACACCACTAAGGATCAGACCAGGAGGAAAAAATATGTTAAAAATCCTTATTTAAGGGCACTAGGTTCATTTTATTCTTGTTTTGCACTGGGTAAACATCTTCAAAAATACAAAGCTTTTGAGAAACAGGACAGTTCATTCTGTAACACACTACTAACAGACTTATAAACTGTATTGACTTGGACATGTGGGTTATACTGATACATATGCTCCCCAAAATTAAAGTGGCACTAGCAATATCCGTGAAAGAACAAGGACTGCTTGCTGGGTTGGGAAATTAGCTGGGAAAGCAGAGGGGAATCACTGTGCAGGTGGTGGCACAAGGCCAGCTACCTCCGGACAACGTCCCACCAAACCAGGGCAGCCTGGGGAGAGCCCTGGGGGCACCGCAGACCTCCCTGGTGAACAGGAATTACAAGCTGCCTTCTCTGCTTTGCTTTGATGTAAAACATCTGCCTCCAGAGTCACACTGATCAGTCAAACTGATACCTCATTTGGGGAAGGATTAACAAGCGGTTTGTGATGCATATGAAGTATTCCCTTAATTCTGACATGAAATATTTGGCAGCAATTTAACCCCCTGTTTAGGTTTTACTGATATGTGTTGCACCAGTTTTCAACAAAAATGGAGAATCCTCAAATATTTGTCTTCAAATTTTTCAGCTTTTCCATGTGCTAATCAATTTTTGGTCTAAGCTATTCTCTGAATTTAACCAGAGTCCAGGAGAGTTAGAGTTTGTTCTCCCCAACATTCAACTGAATTTTCATTTACTCTTCATCAGGGAAAAAAAAAGTCGCTTGGATTTTGTTACTGAAGAACCTAAAGGAGAGTAATGACATAGCAGTCACAGAGACTGCATGCTGTGGGAGTGAAAGGACAGGCAGATTTATAAGAAAATATGTTAACAAATAGGACACACACTGGTCCTAGAAATGAGAACAGAGACGAACAGAGAGACACAAATGCCAAGAACCAATATAAACAATGTAGCCACTGGTTCAACTTGTAGCAAATATATATATATACACATATATATGTAGCTCTCAGTAAAAACTGCAACACCTGATGACTTCCTAGGAGAACAAAAACATATGTAAGACAAAGAACCAAAGGTGACAGCCTCACTCCAAAAATTATAATCACTTAATTTGCATGAAACTATGAAACTCCCAAGCCTGGTCACACAGGGAGAGATTTTCATACTAATGGTCAGCAGATGCTTACCCTGATGAGGTACAGCTGCAAAAAAGGGAATTGGCTGTAAATCATAGTGCCTGGTCATCCTGAGAAACCTGATCTGTAGGTCACTAACAGGACTTTTACCTGTCTAGATCTCGAGTTTTTCCCCTTCTCCCTCAGTAGACGACAGAATCACCAACAGGCTTCAATTTCAGTTCAGAAACCAAGAATTTGGTGGAGGCACCTGCAGGTCCAGCGGTGTTTGGACCCAGTGAAACCTGCAGCATGTTCACTGCAGAGGCTGCCAAAACATCAAAACATTAATTTTACTTCCACGTTCTTTTCCTATGAGCTCTTGCCAAAGACACAGCGAAGCAGCATGAGGACAGGAGCAAATGATTTGTTCTGCTGAGGAGCCCTCCCTTCTTCAGTCACTGAAACTCCCACAAACTTCTGAAGTTTCTAGCTATGTCCTCGGCCCAAATTTTGCTTCCCGCAGCATTTAAAACATCACGTCTGTTTGTGCTGGTACAGGCAGATAAAGCTCTTGCCCACGGGGGATGAGTGGGTCACGACAGGGACGCCCGTGCACCTGCTGCTGAACTCTGGGTCAGGGAACCTTTCAGAGAGATGCCCTGTGGCTTCCCTGGGGGTGGGCGACTGGCCCTCCACGACACAGGGTACCGGGGACTTTCCCCCAGTGCGTGGGTCCCGCAGCCCCGGCTGTACTGTGCAGCTGGAGCCCCAGCGCCGCCGGGAACATTCCGGAAGCAGCTGGTGGTGGGGCCGGCGCAAGGCCCCTGCTCTGACGCTGGGCTTGGGTGCCAGCAAACCCCTCGCCTGCCTCAACCTCAGGAGAATGTGGAGGCACGACCTGGACGGAGGAGCTGGCCTGGGCCTACCTGCACAGCATCCCTTGGCTCTGCGCCAGCAAGCAGGGACGGGCGCGTTCATGCTCACTGCGTCGCTGCGTGGCCACGACTCCCACGGAGGCAGTAGGAACATGGAGCGGAGCGCGGGCCCGCGCTGCACAGTGCTGCTGCACAGGGCAGGGCCCGCAGTGCGGAGCTGGGCGCAGGGGAAGGGCTTGGTCATGTCCTCGCCAAGTGTCCTGCTGAGCTCTGCAGGCAGCAGACACGCCAGCCTCAGCCTCTGCTCAGCGTCTGCACAGCGCAGATGGCGAGGGGGAGAGCAGCTGCTCTGCGCCTCCTCGCGCCCCGGAGAGGGTCAGCTCCGCCACACGCGCGGGTCTGCGGAGGAGAGGTGACCCCAACTGAGGCCTGCGCCACTGCTGGCAGCGGAGCAGCAACTGCTCACCGACTCCGGTCTCCAGCAAAGCAGGACTAATTTGTGTCAACTCCTGCTGCTCAGCCTCGTCACGCACACTGCTCCCCTCCCAACCTCCAGACGTGCTGCACAACGTAGAGCCCAAACCTGCTTCCGACCCATTCGTGTGTGTGTAAGTACACCCCGTCCAACCCGGCACACCCGGACCACTGGACTCTGAGGCGAAGGGCAGCCCCGTGCTAAACAGGCAGTGGGTCAGACCTGCAGCAAGGGCCTACAGCCCGTATCCATTTGGCTCCGCAAAGGAGGAGGAGGATCCGTGCTGAAGGAGACCCCACGTGTTCTGCCTCGCTCCTTGGCAAAGCCATTTCATTTCTCAGTCTGCCCCCTGCAATCATGCAGCATTTTGTCCACATTTGGTTTGTCTCAGACATGTAATGTGCAAAATCTTGAGTCGCAAATTATGTTTTTATATCTGTGTTTTGGCCAATTCCCCAATCCACATGTAGGCCCTATGAACACCAAGTATGCATTTTTCAACTCAAATGGCTAGAGGAATTACTAGAATTTCAGTAATATCTCCATGTTTCCCTGTTTCTGAGATATACTTATTTTCACATAGTTTGCAAATACATTTCATAACTCATGAAACCTGGAGAAAATCTAGACTACAAAAGACCTCCAGAGATTAGGAGTTGATTAACACAACTGTTTTGAAGAAAGGTTCATCCAGTGAATCAAGTAGATTTTTTTCCCATGGCAGAAACAAGCATCTCTACTGTATATATGTCAGGCAAAAGGGCAGAATTTGCTTCCAGGGAAGACAATCCTTGCTGTGTTCTCCAAAAATCTGTGAATTAATCTCATCCTCTCCATCTAAGTACAAAGATGCACCTGTAAATATTGCTCAAGATAGCACTCTTTATCTTCAGAGTAGTAGAGCTGCTGTGATTTAATGTTTTCTTATTTTATGAACATTGAATATAACCCCTTTACAAATCTTTTGTGTCTTGTGTGTGTTACTGCAAAGTCAGGCAGGCTCCAGCGATTTATGCACTATTATTATGCAGTGAGTTTTAAATAGTTTTTAAATTGAATACAAACACTTTATCCATCAAAAGTGAAAGGCCCTTCCTCTGCATACCACAAAGGTACATATATACCACATATATTATAGATATATTCCTTTCTGCTGAAACAGTATGGCTGAGAACAGTCACAAAACAGTTTGGTAGCTAGAAGCACATTTCATAACTGTATGGTATTGCTATTAAAAATGATTATTCATGCTATATTTTGAGAACTTGTATAGTCTTTAGTAATTTATATAGATATAGCTTTAGGATATGTGTTTTTGCTATTCTATAATAATAAAAAATCCTGTTACATAAAAAAAAAAAATCTGTTACCTGCAGGAAGAGGTTTCTATTAGCCTGTACAGAGAGTAGAAATTCTAAGGCCATACCTCTGTGAAAGACCAGCTTCAGTACAATGCTCCTTGTCTGCTCTCTTGGCCTGATGCGATGTGGATGAAAGACAGTGGTGTTTTATTGACCCACTCAAAGACCGTATTGACCTGGGATGTGATGGTGAGCAGGACATTGGAACACTGTACAAAAATGTCCTGATAAAGTGCATTATTTAAAAGAAAGTTACTTTAAATGCACAAGTGAGATGAGCCTTCAGATCCCACAAGCCAAGGAATAATTCGCTTCCATTTTAAGAAGAAAAACGAAAGAAAAAAAAAAAAGGCCTGTTTATTGCCTTGAAATTTATGAAGCATTAAAAATTAAAGCTGACCAGCCACTTTAATTTTCTTCCCTAATTTGGCTACCTGTAGACTGAAAAACCCCTAACCTTTCCCTAAATACTGCAAAATCATCAGCCTGTGAAATAATTAGGCTGAATTTTCTATGAATGTCAGAGGAATATTTTTATTTCAATCATAAGTAATAAGTAAGCAGACATTTTGGTAAACATTTCTGTGCCATGGTTTGTATTAGTAGTTAGAGGCATGTTTTGAAAAACTCTTAAAATACTCAAATAGCATGCTGAAGTTGCTTGTAGAGGTTTTTGCAATGACTTTTCACTTGTGTTTTGGTGAAGCTCTGCTAAAAGCTTGGCCCCATGCAAGCCGAAAGCCTGTGCTCTGGGCAGGCATCCTCTAAGGCAGTGAGAGGCACGCAGTGAAAACAACCCGATATGCAGAAAGCCAAGACTGTTCCCAGGGGCTGAACTCCCCAGCACTGAGACCTAACAGCCCATATAAGCTCTCTATAAATGGCTTGAAATGGATTTGAATAGTGCCTATAGGTCTCTCTGGATGTTGGTGAAGAAGTAAATTTAACTGAAAATCAAATTCAACTACACAATTGTGAATAATTGTAAATATTATCCTCAGAAAGCCTATTCTAAATCTACAGATCTCATGTGCCTGCTTAAGGTCCCACTTGCCGGTGTGCCCAGGGGGTACATTTCACTCAGAAAAGGAATTGTGAATAACTACACATATTAGCTTCAGAATCTCCATTCTAGGACCTGCACCTAAAAAACAAAGCTCAATAATATTGTATGACAGAATGTTGCTTGGCACAGCCTAAATTTTGTGTGTGCTCACGCTGCCAAGAATACTCGGTAGAAATTGCATCTGCATGAGCAACACGAAATAAAATATCTCAGGAACCTGTATAAAATTTGCAGTGAAGAAAGGTCACATCAGTTAATCATTTAGCTCTAACTACTACTATCATGGTTTGTACCATTTCTGATTCCTAATATTTCAGTATTGCAACTTTACCAGTGCCGGTGAATGCTCAATGCAGAAGAAACCAGTGCATGGAAAAAGACAGATGTGCATGCACATACACAAGCCATTTCCAATTAAAATCAATATTGGATCCCCTGTTATTAAATCTGAGTATCAAAATATACTCAAGGCACATTTCTGTAATTCCAAGCAGCAAGATTGTTCACATGGTACAGCAAAACCACTAGGAACATCGCTAGTATTGATTAATGCAATATGACTGAGGGCAGAAATTAAACTGGGGATAGGGATCTCCATTAAAAATGTTTATTGGTAAGTGCTCATGTATCACTTTAGTTCCTCTGCAGATCTGAAAAAAAAAAAAACATTAGAACCTTCTTCAGGGAAAAGGAAGTCATTTAGCTGACGCATTTGTCAGACAAATTTTGCTTCCTTTCTTTAATCCAATCTTATTTAGGGTGCTAAGAGTGCTAATAAAACCTGCTAGAAGTACCAGCTTGGGAAAATAGTTAAGTACATGCTTAACGCAAAGCAACACTTTAAGCAAAATATATCCTTTTCCCGTCGGTTTTGGAATCAGTGGATTCAATAGCTTGAATTTAAGACTGGAAAATCAGGCTTGTTTTGGTACCTTAAACTGGATACACCAGAATAGTCCCCATCTATAATCCTCATCCCAGTTTACTCCACCAGCTCCATCAGGTTGTTATCTGTTCAGGAAAAGATCCTATGAGGTGGAACAGGGAATGTTTTGATATCATCCCCTCATCCTGACACTATCTGCAGAACCTCACTGTCTGGTGAAGACTTTGCAGAACACCTCACCTTGCTGTGCAGGACTCAGTGGGAACCCACAGCAGCTCATGGTTGTTTGGCTTCATATCCACCTATTTTGCTTGGTGATCCAGGCTCAAAAAAAGAGAAAATAAGCCAAATCATACCCAAACCTAAAATTTGTTATAATTCAGACCTTTGGAGATTAAGGTGAGACTTTACTTTTTAGAAAATCAATATGTAGTTTGGGGGGTATTTTTCTAATGAGACCTGCTGAATCGCATCAGCTTTGTGATAATACCAGCTTTGGTTGCCTGTGCTGCTACCCAGAGCTAGAGGGAAGGGCAGGAATCACCAAGAGTTCAGGTGAACCTTCCTCTGAGCCCCTGTGAGCTCTGGATTTGGCTTTTACTTATTCCTTATGGTTTAGAGGTCTATTACTCTGAACATAGGCATTAGCTTCTCTTTAAGGATTTCTACTTTCTTTCCATTTTCTAAATTGCCTGCAGTGGGATGGAAAGAAAAGAATGACATGGAAATAAATACGTGGAGGAATAATTTAAGGTATTGAAGAGAAACTTCTAGGCCATTATCAGAAAATAGAAGTGGTAGGAAGCTGTATTGGTAAAACACATACGTGAAGGATTGTTACTGGTGTAGTGGTACAGTCTCCACTGGTGTTTCATTGATGAAAAACCTTCATGGTGGGTTTTTTTTTTTTTTTCTTTTTTGAGTATTTTTTCCCATGATTAAAGCAACATTCCTTGTTACTCTGTTAACAGAGTCAGTGCATTAGTACCAGGATGCTGTTAGCTCATGGATACTGCCTGATGTTTATGCACAAGGCCCTTGTGTGGTAACAAATATGGCAGGGGGAGAAACAGTTAAAAGGTTGAAAAAACGGCAAAGGAAGCAAAGTATATGTGAGCAAGCGAGAGGGAGCGAAAAATCTATAGTCAGGCCAGAATTCCTTGCTTGCCAAAAACTAGCAAAGAGATCTATTTTCAAGAGAAATGAGTCAAACCGGAGAAATAAAAATAATAATGCTGTGTGCAACTTAAAACAGCAGCTGCTATCTGAGAGTAAACATGAGATGAGTTAGAAGACACGGAAGATTAGTCTTTTTTTGGTTTTCAAATTATTATGTTTGTGAAGCTTTTGGCTAAAAAATCTTTGACCTAATCATGGCTGTTTTGACAACTTGAATGAGAGGCCTGGCAGCTGTAGCTGGCAAATGACCCCCAAATCCACAGATGCCATTCCAATATTTGGGCTCTTGTCTGAGCTATATAGGGATAACATAAACTCTATACCCGCAAAGCGCCTAGGCTCTGTATAGCCACTGAAAGAAGCTGCAGCCACCCTGCAAACCGGGCTGCTTCCAAACTCACTCCCTGGCTCAGCCCTGGAAACACAACCCGTTACCCTGATGAATGCAAAGGTACTGCCTGTTCCTGCAGACGATCCCCAGGAGCCTTTCTGTCTGCACCCACACGCAGAGGCAACCCGTGGGTGCTGCAGAGAACCCAGAACAAGTTACAAGAGAGCACCGAAAGCCTCACAGGTAAGTAAGGCAAAGTCAGCCTGCCTAAGCCCTCTGTGAATGGAGAGGTTTTTGCAGAAGGTTAAAATTGTGCCAAAGATTTCCTATTACTACACAAATACACTTATAACCAGTGAAAAAAACCTTCTCATTAATACACAAAATGAATTCACTAGATGATCTAAGTTAATTTTTTGTGCCCTGTAACCTGCTGGGTATTATTTAGTGAGAATTTCCTGTCTGTCTAATTTTCATTGGCACATCAATTTTCTTGCAGTGCCTGATTCTTTTTCAACATCTGCTGCTCAGTTTGACAGTATTAATTTTGGATTTTTCCCCAGATCAGATTAGCTGAAGATTGTGGTGAATGCTGGCAGAAAATCTAAGTTTTCTGTCTCTCTTTTCTGCTTTCCTTAATGAAAAAAATGTTTTCTTGAGATACATAATCATTGCTATTATTGTATACTCTATTGAAAATAATAAAATGCTCAGAGAATATACATACTAATAGAGGCAAGTTTTCTCCCCCCTCTAAATTTCTCTCTGTCTGTGCAGGCACCAACTCTATTATTCAGGGCTAACATATCCATAATATATATACACACTCTTCAGTGCATACATGTCAAAAATGTTCAGTATTGCATGTATGTAAATGCTGAAGTATAACACTGTAAATACTCCTTGTACAGGTGGGTTTGGATAGGACATAAGAACAGCACTTTGCATAATGTGATGATAGATTGTGTGCTTTCAATATACAGAGTCGTAGGACACCAAAACATGGACATTTGTACCAGTATTTTTTTATATATATATAATTAATAGTCACAGACAGCAGCTCTACTGCATTGACCTTGTCTCAAGCACAGTCCTTGCCCAAAGGAGCTCACAATCTGTCTTTAAGGAAAGAGATGAGCTGCTCTCAGGCAGACTGAATGGAGATGCTCAGGAAATAATATTTGTCAGTAGGATCCGTGGTGTCACCACACACTAACAGCACATTATTTTTGCACATGTGACAGCAAAGTAGATGTCCAAGAAGAACCACAAAGCCCCTGTGCACAAGGAGCCCAGGGCACAGCGCACTAGGTGCTCGTTCCAGAAGCAGAAGGGGTGGCCACGAGCACGAGGCAGTGAGCAGAGCGAGCCAAGAGGCAGTAGGCGAGTGCAAGCTTCTGTCCTGGATGCTCCAGGACAAAGACGACAGTCAAACAGTGCTAAATAAGATAGAGAATATTCATTTATTTGGTGAAAATCAGAAATATTGTCTAAATTAAACTCGATTGTCTGCATTTGTCCTTACCTATAGTACTGTGATGATACGGTTAAAGCAACAAGCTAGGAAAATGGTCTTGACAGCAACATTCTGGATGGATACGGACAGAGCAAAACGCCTTGTCAAGGTCAGTAAAAATGATGCTGCAGTAATCAAGATGTGAGATGAGGAGTGTCTGGATGAGCCTTTTAGCTGTGTGGGCTGGATTGGAAAGGCTATATCTAAGATTAAGAAAAAAAAAAAAACAACTTTGCAGGATGTAGATATAATGTGACTGTGAGGACACACACAGCATTACAAGTGTGACACTGCAGTCACTGGCCCAAGTAACCGGCAGGATGGCAGTGTTGTTCACAGTGATTAAAAAGGGACATGGCAAGAAGGCAGCTTGGAGAGCAAGATTAAAGGCTCTGCTTTAGTCATGTTGAGCCCAAGCTGGTGGCTAGAGAGCCACAGGGGATGTCAGAAAGACCAATTTTCCTTTGAGCAGAATGAGACAGGTCTAGAATACAGAGAGTGAGCAGCAAGGTCTCTACAGAGAGAGGGCAACTTTAGGGTAGGTTAAGATGGGTTAGATACTCCAGGCACAAACACATCCTGAGTATCTGCAAGTGATGGGACACATGCACATAGCACATGCTAGCTACAGATCCAGCCTCAAAGGATTAATCACCCCATACACTGAATCTGGGATCTGTGTAGGTGCATGTGCATTTTACTTCATTAATGAACTGCCCTTTTTAAGAAAGTCTTGGTACAAAGCCAACGATGCTGTTTTTATAACAGGGAACAAAATATAGCTTCAGCTTGGTGTAGGTATCTGGTGTCCTGATCTAAAGATAAATAAAATAAACCAATCTGATCTGAAAAATAAAACACTCATCTTTTCACAGAGCAGGAAATCCTGATTAGCATAGAAGCTGATCTTTGCTTTCACTTATAATCCAATAAACAGTAAATATCTATCAAGCTGTTCCTCCTATCAGTTCTGAAAAATAAATATTTTGTTTTTTAAATATATGGGAGGTATTCAGATACTATGATGGTTAGCCAGAGAGATCTGAAAACTGTTTGCAAGTAATTTATTGCCTGCACTGGGGTATTAACAAGATCTGTCATTTTGCTTTGTAGAAACTCATACACTCTCATGAGGCACTTGACTTTTATAGTCCTTCCATTTAAAAATCAGCTCTGTTTCAGTTCTAGATCTTTTGATCCTTATGCTTTAATGTACTGGACTGTTCAAAGTTAAGCAGGGAGCTGCCAAGTGTACAAATGATGTTTTAGCTTGATTAGCTCTGGCTTACCCTCCTTAGCATGAACTACACATAAGTGCATGCAAATATTATTGATTTGGAGTGACTGATCTATAATATTACTCTGGAGGTGAATTACCACAGACAAAGAGCAGGGAGAACTAAGTGCTG
This sequence comes from Tinamus guttatus, assembly GCF_000705375.1. Next base: position 275,617 of record NW_010578543.1, on the reverse strand, counting down.
CGTCTGGCTGCACCATTAACAACAAGACTTGGGAAGGCAGATTTTTAAACTACAGTCTCCCTAGATTGGGAGGATTAACGTCCTTCTCTGACAGGGCTTGGACAGGCTCACTTCACAGCACTAACACTTCCCATTTCTATAAGCACCCTGTATGAAAGGTGTGTTTTCCCTTCATCAGGGGCCTTTTACACATACCTGTACAAATTGCTTAAAATGTTTAGGCCATCTGAAGCACACATTGTCACATTAGATAGCACTGATTTGGGGTGTCCTTGAATAGGCACTCACAGCCAAGGATGTTTGTGTGTATCTTTTTCAGGGTGTGACAACTACAGTCACTTTCCCTGCCGTAACTCATTTGAAAACATGCACTTTGAGCTCATCAAGTACTCTGGAAATTAGCTGGTAGATGTTTTTATGTGTTTGCATGGTCTTTAAACTTGAGGTAGAGCAATCCCTCGGTAGCAGTTTGTTGTGATCCTTAGACGCTCAGCCATCCTGAAAGGGGCAAAGCAGTCTGCTCTAGTTGCAGTCACTTTAAAAAACATTTCAATGGCAGAATTTTAATACAGGCAGGAATGGAGTGCCTCCTACCGTTTCATGTGCCTGATGATTTCCATTTTAACATCCTCATTTTCAAATATCATTTAACTCTGCTAAACTTTAACCATTTGGTCTACAATTCTGCATCACTGAAAAACCCATGGGAGAATTACTAATTTTATCTTTGGAGAGTAGTATTGACATGTGGTCAATCCTGAGGACAAAATATAGCACTGAACAGTTGTTCACATATACTGCACTGAGGGCAGCTGGGGCCCAGTGGTAAAATCATCACAGTAAATCATAATGCGTGTGCATGAGGAGAAATTGTACAGAATTAAAGCTGGACAGCAACCCAGGCTCCAGAAAGCCCAAACACTGGAGTTCCTGGTCTCTTGCTAATATTAGTTTTATATGACATTAGGCACAGGAAATATTCATCTATGTCTTCACTGTCAATAATGTCAGCACCACTTACAGACTCCCTTTTGCTGGCTGAAGAAAACACTGCTGCAGGAGAAGTACAAACCAGCAACATGTTGCAAGATGAATGTGAAGGGGTTGCAGCAAGACCATGAGACACTGCCATCTGGAGCAGTAAATACTGCTGTGGCACAAGCTCTTTCTAGCAGGTACCTCAAACACAAAGGATCACATTGCTGTGAATGTGGTCCTAGCTGACTCCACATTTCTCAGTAAATTGAATGGCCTTTGCTTGCGGCTCTATCTGTGCCGTCATGCAAGGAACAGATTGACTCTGGCTTGCAACTGTTGGATTACTCCCTGGAGTTGACAAGCGCTCTGTCTTAGCCACATGCGCTTTGTTAAGTCTTTCAAAAGCCCTTCAAACTTCCACTGATTAGCGGTGGCTGAACTGCAAGCAGAGCTTTGCTTTGGTTTGGATCAGCAAACACTAGCTCAGGTGCTTCTTTGACTCTTAAAAGTACATGCAGAAATCCTGCCTGGGAAATGTGCAGGAAGCACCCTGGTCAGAAGACATCAAGTACTTGCTGCTTTATTCCCGAATTCAATGCGATGAGTAGTTTTTCACATGTGTTCTGTCTCTTCGGGATCTGTCTTGAGTTTTCCTTTGACAAACAAAAATATAACCATGGCTCTCTGAATGCATTAGAATCACCGGAAAGCTGTTCTTCCATTTTAAGATCACCAAACCATATTTTAAAGTTTTTACCATTAAACTCACGCATAGACGCATTAAATGTCCACATAGTTAAAGGGAAATAGAATTTGGGATCTTTGCATTCTGTTTAAAGCTTAATTTCAGTTCAGTGAGACTGCTCTAGCTAATAATTTGGTGGGACAAATCACTAATAATTTAAGAAATCTTTCATACTCTGAGACGCCTATAAAAGGGACCTGTCCTGTGTGGTGGATGATGGTGGGAGAGGAGCATCCGTGACCGAGTACATTTCCCTGGGTTCTCTACCATGCCGCAAGCCGGGTTCTGCAGCAGGAGCCTGCCTACAATAACAGTATCTTCTGTTTCCTGAGACAGCAGACGTTTCAAAGACTTCCCTGCACCATGAAGAGCACAGCTGGGACACACGGTTCCTCTGGACCTGGACTCCCTGGGAGTGAGGCCATTGTTACATGTTCATTTATTCCTCATTAAAACACCATGGCAGATATGGGAAATTGGAACGCAAAAGACAAGAGGCCTCATTGGGAAAATGAGAGGATGCCAAAGCATTTGTATTGCCAAGCTAAGGACCTATTGACTAGTCAACACGGGTGGTAAGCAAATCTGGAAGCATCCCACCATTGAGCAATTCAGGGAGGCAACTTGGGGTTGATACTCCCTCAGGAAGAGGCATTTTTGCCAATCGACGAGGACAACATCTTGCATTTCTTTTTTCTGAAGGAAGCTTGATTGTCACAGTATGAAATGCTTTGTCAAAATAATGAAGTTTCATACCAATTCTGTTCTCATTACAAAACATTTGCAAAGAACAACCAAAAAGGTCACTTCCTTCACTTCTATGAAAGGCTTTAAAAATTCCCTGGATTTCTTTAGAACTACACCTATTTACACGCAGTTGGAATTTGCTCCCTTACTTCCTTTTCACTCTTCCTATACTTCTCTTATTTATAGAAATAAGCAAAAGTGAACACTCATTGTAGGCCAGGATTAGTCAGCTGAATCAGGACCAAAAACTGATATACTTTTTTTTCATTAGAAATAAATCAAAAACATCAGAGAATTTCAGAAAGGGTACTTTGAAACTTGTTCAGTGTTTGCCTGAAGTCAGGAAAAAATGCTATATGAAGGAAGCATTAGCGTTTCTCATGCTATTTTCTGAAAGACTGAAACTGCAAACTCTCAGAAACCCTTTATTTTTGCAAGATTTCCATCATCAAGAAATCTAGATGGACCAGATAAGCTTCCTGACTTTGGGGTGCTTATCCAGACTGATGAAATGGGTTTGCAAGTAGTGCTCTTTCAGACTACGAGAATTTTAGAATTTCCTTACCTGCTCATGCATTGATTTTTGTGCTTCTTGAGTATATAAAATGTGAACTTTTAGTACAGGCTGGTGCTAAATTGCGACAGTTTCACAAGAGAATAGCAGAAGTGAAGGATTTTGGCAGTAAGCCTCACAGAAAACTGTTCCCACAGCTCAGGCAATATCATGAGTTGTGAGGACTATATGAAAGTCATTAACGCAGAATTCAGCGTACTGCCTAATATGCTGTGCTCTGTATGTGATGGAGATGTCCACCTCAAGGGCTGCACAGTGCAATATAAAGGTATATTGCCAGATTTGTTCAAAGTTGTGGCTGAGCTATGCCTATTTATGGTCTTGTTGTCTTCTTTAAAGTTCCACTGATTTTTAAAATGCCCTTTTTCTAAATATCTTTTAATACCAACACCTATGTACAAAAGAAAGTGGTGAATATATTTTGCATAACTCTTTCTTAAAAACAGTGAGGACAACCTTACAGTGACATGTATCCAGGAGATAGACATGGAAATTGCTGACTACTAAAAGGAACCTATAGGCTAGTGGTCTCTACAGAAGAGCAGGCCCATAGAGATCCAAACAATTTCCAAGCTGCTTCCTGCATTTCTCTTCACCTGAAGTAGAAAAGTTAGGTATCTTCTCAAGAAGTTGCACATTATTGATAGCATGACTGTGCTTTTGCTTCTGTTGAGGCAGTACCATTAACCCCCCAGTAAGACCATTAATAGCATCTCTGTTCTGAGACACTCAAAACTTCCACCAGCAAAAATAAGAACAGAATTGGCCTCACACCACCATCTATCACAGAAAGCCTGTACTGGAAAGCAAATCTCTGCAAGATTTTCACCACTCATCTCCCAGTGGCTCTTGTCCCTCATACCAGCACGTTTTCAGAGAACAGTGGAAGTCATCTGCACACCCACAGCACAGCTGAGAGGAGCCCGGCTCCATTGCAAGAGCACCAGCAATAGGTACTTGGACGTCTTCGCATCTCTCCTAGAAGAGATGTCTCAGGTTGCCCTCCTTCACGCTGCTAGTTCAGCTCCTTAAGTATTCAAGCAAGACTGGTAGTAGTAGAGTTCATTTTACTTAAAACTTTAAAACATGGTCATGTATTAACTGTGCTATTTTTGACAAACATTTTCTTTGACTGCTGTCTTCTCAAAATCACCATATTTTTCAGCAGTTATAAAATTGTTAATCCTGTTAGCAGCCCCCAGCCCTCGCTTCCACAGACAATCAGTAGCCAAGGGCAGCCAGTCTGCGTAGTCCTGCCCCTCTTATCATAGTTGGAGAGATCTTTTGTTCTCAGGCTGTGGCTCACATGGCCAAATGTTTCATGCTAAATTTATCATTGTTGATTACTTGCACGAATGCTCTGGATGGCCTCTTGGGGATATTTCTGGACTCTTGCTGGTGTGTTGCTTGACAACCTTGCCACAGTAAAACAAAGCTATGATTATACACACTAGTAAACAACTCTCCTTCAAAGAGGAGAGGAAAAAAGGGAGACAAGACACAAAAAGCTGCACAAGATACTGCAAGTTTGTTTTTAGATACCAAGTCTATTATTTGGTTAGACAATGCTAGGGGCAAAACCAACATCTTTACCCATCTGTAATTGCCACAGGGTAAGTGGCTTTATTCTCATATTGACAGTTTTCTATCCATTTTTCACTGCTGGATAAGACTCTGTTATGCTGCTTCCCAGGACCAATTGTTGCACTGTGTCGGGGAGGATGCACAAAGAGAACTGCTTTATGAGAGGAGATTTTTCAAACCATTACATCTCCCTTGATTATAGATGATGGAGCACTGTGCCCTTCATCAGGACAAGTCTCATATGCATCTTCATGGCATTTTTGAGCTCTGTTCAGGTTGTTTCAGCTCCTTAGCCAAAAAAACATTTGCACTCAGGAGCAGAATGCATCTTCCTGCTTGGCGTACCACTTTTAAGAAGAGACCACATTTTACTTTAACAATAATGTCTATTAGCTAAGAGGTGTTGTTTGACTTTTCTCTTACAGGGACATAAATATTATCTAAGCACTACCAAGAGAGAGACGTGAAAGAAACCTTCAAAAGGTGGAGTACTGAAAAAATGGAAAGCAAACAGCAGGGAAACGAGGATTTTCAAAGCTGTCCACTGGAATCTGGGGTCTGAGCCTTATATAATGAGTTTAAGTGGGAATGAGTGTCTGACTCCTTGTCTACCTGAACTCTCCTACTCTTTTTGTCCTTTTTATGTTTAGTGTTTGTACTTGCATGTGCTCTATCTTAACAGCTTATAGTCATTAAAAAAGAAAATAAGGCAAATCAATGCTCTGAAAACAGAATCCCAAGTTTAACAAAAAAGATATCTTAAAGATCACACTCTACCTATGATCACCTGCTGTTCAGACAACATGCAGCAGGAGACAATCCATATACTACCAAGAAAGAGCAAGATCGTGATGCATTCATTTTCAAAATGTTTAAAAATAAATAAATAAAGGAAAAAAACTTAAGGACATGTCCAACTCTGCATAACTTATGCAGCATGAGAGTCAGTTTTATATTTTATTAGATAATGGGTCGTTCTCCCATCTGAAAAATAAATAACATTAACTCTGGGATTAAGTCATTGACAAGACAGAGGTAATCGTATACATGTAGCATTATGCCAGTTTTATTAGCCTGAATTTTTTAAGCCTGCATGTATTCAACAATGAAGTAATGCGAAATGGAAAATCCAATTAGCCCACGCATATGCTTCTTGAATACCACTACCTCAGCCTTGCATGTAGATGAATTGAGCAATACTCTGATAGCTTATACAGAAAATGTCTGTGTCTATGGTTTTGTATTCCTGTATTAAGATTTTTTAAAAGACACATTTCCTGCACTCGCAGTAGATGAAAATGTTACATATTGCGCAGGCAAAAAACCCTGCAGTAAGACAGTGTACTACTACCTGAACTACCTGACAGTAACTTATTACACTGTCTTGTTGTAAAATAAGGCAAGTAGGATATACTGTTTATGCATTTATCAACGACACAGGAAAGATCATGCTGCTGAAAGAGACAAGTTTCCAGAATGATGTTGCTTTTTTTCCATCAGATTCTTCATTTGATTTTGTAACATTTAAAGTGTTCTCAGCGTGCGAAATTCAAACGCAATATAATTGGGCTTTGAACTAATTTCAGAAAGGAAACCCTCACTTTTCACAAGATATAAACCTTTATTCCTTTTCTTTAATTAAGTCAAAAAGACAAATATGCACAGTTTTCCTCTGCTTTACAATTTTTACAGACATTTAGGGGTCATTATAACCAGACACTCTGACATCACAGAACATTCTCACAATTTCTGATGTTTATTTAAAGATAGGCCAAAGTTTCAGTGACCTATATGTGCTATACAATTAGGTTCACCATTATAAAAATCCAATTTACAATCCAGTCTTCACTTTCACACACACAGTCATTATCTTTGCTAAGCCCATGTAACAGCTGAACAACCTGATCCAAAGGAGCTGTGCTGTGAGTGCTAAATGCATAATGTCCCATATATATTCTCAAAGCATGACTGTCTTACCAGAGGACGTTCTAACACGTCTTTAGTTTAGAAGCAGAACAACAGATATTAAGGGGAATATTTGCACATACAGATTCTCTGTCAAGAAACCTCTTACGTCAGAAGACACTGAGAAGAGCGGAGAATCTGTATTTTGTAGGAGGGAAGAGGGAATTTATTAGCAACAGGTCGGGGAACAGAACAGCTTCCAGGAACACCCAGCACTCCCTGTTGTGCTGACAAAGAACTCCCAACACTGCGTCAAAACTTGTAGAGTTCAACAAACCAGCGAGACACAGGGAAAGCTAAATTCAGCCTTCTGCTTTCCACTGCAGTGCCACAGGTCAGAGCAGAGGTAGTTGGATGCAAAATGGACAGAGTTCAGCTCTCACTAGCCAACTACAAAATAACTAGGCCTGGGTTTCTCCCGAAGTGTCCTCTCTCTCAAACCAGGAAGAGGAAAGAGGGATTTTTCTGGCTGTGGTGGCACCTCGACACATTGCAGAGGCAGCCAGTGCACAGAGGGGTGACGGAGCACGTGCTCAGCAAGCTCCTGGGAAACACGACCACTTTTCTGCAAATGCACACGAGCAATAGGTGCAGCGCACCCAGAACCACCATTCTGGGCCCACTACACACATCATCTGGCCTGAAAAGCTCAGAAAGAAACTTTGAATCCCCTGTAAAAAATTAATTTGTCAGGATGTCATCTACTGAACATCCTTGAATACATTTATTTAATAGGTAGAATGGTATTTATAGCCACCATGTCTCAGATAATTATGAAAATTGACATTGCTACTTTCTAACTTGTCTTTAATTTATTCTCAAAACAAGAGAAAATTAACTGGGAGTGAAAAGAGATGTCTAAGTCAGCAGCAGGAGGAGGCCTGGCAGAGTTCGGCTGTACCAGACTGCTTTTTTCACAGGCAGTAAGACAGGGAATGCAAGAGCACTACAGGACTGAGTCACTTTCATTCAAATTCATTTGTACCGAAATGAAAGTGAAGTGCAATTAAAGCTTGGAGTTTCTCCAAGGAGCTCTAAATAATAATACATCTTCCTCCTTTTGTTCAGATATTCAAATAGCTTTCCAAGAAAACTTGATGAACATTTTAAACATTATTTTTGGGTTTAAAACCCAAGAGAAATAGCAATATTCCTCTTTAACTTAAGGAACAGAAAAAGACAGGGAAAAAACTATGCCCTTCATTTAAGCAAGTCCGGGTTTATTGGAGATTCAAATGATCTAACTTTAGGTACTAAATTGATGTGACTATCTTAAGAGCATTTTCACCTTATCCCTTGTCTACAGCCAATGCAGAGGGGCCTTGAAGCAATCCAGGGCTGGCCCACCCATTAGCAGGGTCAGGCTCTCACCTCCACACACGGAGGTGGCCTCTCCCAGCTCAGCAGTAAAATCTGACATTCTCATTAAGCTGATCTGTTCTCACACCTCTGCTCTTCACCTGATTACTGTAATACTTGTTTGGCCTTACAGTGAACTAGTTCAGGTCATTAAACCTGCAGGAAACTAATTCTGCTCTCCAAAAATGAACCGTTTTCTGTCATCTCTAGCTCTCCGAACCAGCTCAGGCCACAGTGAGAACAGCCAGGTCGGCGCAGACCTGCGGTGATCGTGTGCTGGGAACAGTGCGGTGGGGAATGGAGGGAAAGGGAATTGTGAAACCCAGTTTGGCAGTAGCTACCTTGGATATAACATGCAACTGGCACCTCCTTGAGTGGACTGAATTCAGGACTAAATAATGAACGCTACATACATATCTATGTGCGTGTGTATGTATATATGTATACTACATATACAGTAGGCATCTATAAAGATATCTACTATATAATATGTTCAAAGACAGGCTGTATCTATAGATTTATCTATCTATAGATACTTTTACATGATGATATTTTCAACCAGGCCTCCCAAAATCAGTGTAAGTACAGAAGTAATTTCTCCCCATTCTCACCACCTCCAAGAAGGCATGGGATCATCCTTCTCTTTAGAAGGATGCTGCATCACTTTGGCCAAGTACTTTCATAAAGAACTTCATAAAGGCAGGATAGTTTTCCAATACTGTGTGTCTTCCCAAATCCGTCTGCACTAGGTATCTATCATCTTTCCACTTTTCCATTTTTGCAGCCCTCTGCTTGCCAAAGCCAGTTATTACCAAATCTCAACTGAATCTTTAATAATCTTCATAAGACATTTCCTAATAGATCCAATGTGGAAACTAACACACAATTGGTTGGAATAGTCCTCATGCTACATATTGTTAATATGAATTAACTGAACAGAATATGACTTTGCACTTTATACTGAGTCCATCATATGAGGATACCAAAGTACTTTAGAAATCTTAATTAACGAAGCCTCCTAAAATAATTAAATATACAAAGACATTTTCCACACTATGTCTGCAAATTAATTAATGTCTTGCATTCTAGACAGAACTTTTATAATTAATTTATAAACCTATTGAAAAAAAGCCCTATCTTTTGTAACTGAAGTACTGACAGCCCAAACAAACAGCTACCATTGTAATTTATTTGTATAAAAAGTTACGATTGCTTCTTATGTATTATTCTATGGAAAGAAATAGCTCAATTTAAACAATAAAGAAACTAATACCTTGAATACTGACTACTTGTTCTTCAATTAGTTTATAAAATGGCCCTTGACTTTGTGGATACCACAGCGCAAGAAAAGTTGAAGCAGAACCCTTGCCTGTTCTCAGTGACGCAGGGATCTTGCCTTCACAGAGCATCTCCTAAAACAGGCAAGTGGAGAGGTGAGCTTGGGACCTGATAGTCTGGATTTTGCAGCACATCTGTCTCGAATGGAGCTACTCCTGGGTTACATTACTGGAATATTACATCAGGTCTTCTGCTACACCAAGCCTCAGGCTATCCCATCTGATCACACAGACATGGCATCAAAGCACAAAATGCAACAGCATCAACTACATTAGACCACAAGTCCCCTCCCCAGCAGAGGGGAGATACGCTTTAGCATAATCTGGGAAAGAAATTAAAAGTGACATCAAAATTTTCAGACTGAAGCTCTCTGAACAACTTCTTCGTGAGGGGCCAGCTCAGCTCATACAAGAGCCCAACTTGTTTGCTGGCAGGGAAAAGCACGTTGCCTGACTTTTTATACCTTCTCAAGCAAAACGCTACTCTTCACAAAAGCTATTTCTGTCTGATATGCTGTTCACTCCCTCAGACACTTTAAATAGATTCTCATTCTTATTGTCACTGGGAAGAAAGTAAACAGACCTGCAGCTGCAACAAGGATGACAGTTCATAGTTTAAAGAAGACAGAGCAGTTAGAGCTGGCAACCTGCCTACGGCTCATGGAGCTCTACAAGAGCTCCGCTCCCCATCTCCGTGCCGTTCTCAGTACACACCTTGATCCTCCATCTGCCCATGGAGGGACCTTTCATCTGACACTGGAATCCGGGTATGAGCAGCCACAGTTGTGTCTGAGGCAGCTTCCATGTGCTCACACACCGCTGAATGTTGCCTAGCAACACGAGCATCCTCGGCATAAGGATATGCCGAAATCATTCAAACGGAATTCACTCTGCCCTAGCACGCTGCTAAAGAGAAGGGCAGGCGGCACTTTGGGATTCAGCCCCTTCAAACTTTCTTTGCAGCTCTCTGTTTGGGAAAGACAAAACGTTTCCTCTCTCCAAGACAGCGCCCATACTCCACGGTCACTTGGGGAGAGTTCCTCTATCTGCCACTTATCTAAAAAATTATGAAAAAGAATCTATTTCCATCACTTCATCCATTGAGATTTATTTCTGAGAAAGCAACATCATGTATAAACCATGAACTGCATGCCTTGAAACTATTTACAACTAACACAGGACTTGAAGTGAGAATTCCTACCCTAGAAAGAAACCTCACATAGTCCTAGCTCCTAAACTCCAGCACCAGTCCATTTCTTCATCAGACAAGTGGAAAGATTCCAAACAGACTAAACAAAGCACTCGCATTTGGAGTTCCGTTTCCATTTCGGAGTGTACTTTAAGGGGAAAGTTATATGTCTCTGATTATACATCCTCATGGAAAGAAATTAAGTCCTATACACCGATATAAGCGCTGCCGTTAGGTTCTATGCAACCACTTTGCAGGGAGCAGAGCGTATGCTGCTTTCAGGGCATGGGCCATGGGTTCTCAGAAGGTTGTACTGTTTTTGCATGGACTTCTCCGTAGCAATACCACCATTACGGCCCACTCTTGCAAATATTTTGGCAACCCGCTTTCTATAGCGATGTGCTAACAAGATAGGGTCGCTGCCAGATCTTGAGTGACTCTGCAATTTAAGATATATATAAATGAGAAATGTATGGAAAATTTTAGCCTTTTCAAATGCAACATCCAACTCACCAGGTTTCCAAATCTGTTCTAAATTGTTATCAGTGTGTCAATAATATTAGTCTAATGACATATTAATGTGGCATCAGTGGGAAACACCCAATTACAATGCTTCATACAGCTTGCTCCATATCTCTTGCTGTGCATGGTTAATGAACAAGGACAGGAACTTTTGGAGAACAGAGGAAGAGATTATCACTTTCCAAATCTGCCCTCAGCAACTGCGGTCATCTGTGAAAATATTTTTTATATAAGTGGAAAATTCTCACTTTGGATATTTAACAGAAGGGTGATGGAAAATGCAAAAAGCTCCTTTGTGAATCATGAACAGCAATATTTAAAATTAAATCATTAATAAAGTAACAGTAACATAGAGAGTCCCAACCTCATCCCAGAAAGCATGAATACTTTATTGACTGTTAGGTTTTTAAAAGAATCTTGGCTGTACTCTGCACATAATTCAAAAAATCTTTTGCTCTGCAATTTAGATGATTGTTATACAGAAATCAGAGAACAAATCTTAATGGTTTAAGGGTCCAATATAATGTAGGCAGAGACTTTCTCCTCCAAGCTACTGCTCAGAGCCACTCAGGCTAGCACTGGCTGAAATTTTCTTCCACATTTAGTGGGAACATATTTTTGGGAGAGAGTTTATGGAGAGAGTTGGGCTCAACTGAGCTTGGCTCTTACTAAATAAAAGCTTGTGGCAGAACATAACTGTACGACCCTCTCTCCTCTCCTGTTCACTCCACGAAAAAAAGGTGGAGATAAGCCAAGAGCTGGCACCTCCATGGAACAAGGTCACACAAGTCAGTCTGAACTCTTGTGTTTTTCCTGACTAAGGAAAAAAAAAAAAAAAAAAAAACCATTCTGCAATGTTTTTGTTTTCATTAAGCTGGTCAGTAAATCACTGAGCCATCTGGTTAATCCACCCATCCCATTACCTGTAAGTGCTTTCGCACAATGCAATTAGTATTTAATACCGCACTTTTTCATACACTGGTGGAAGAGTGGTTGGTGTTACAGTTGCAGCCTCATCATCTAAAGGTCAGCTCTGGCCTTTTTTGCTGACAGGATATTTGCTAGTAACAGAAAAAGCAGTAGGAGCTGCAGAGCCTCTAAAAGGAATGAACTGTGTGGAACCATGCATGAATAAACAAAATACACATTGAGCCTCACCACGTTCCTGGAGAAGTAATACAGGTAAAATGTGTTATAGTCGTGTGATTTCTTGGTCTCAGTAAGAAATGCTCCATAACGGCTTTCATCACTTGCAGCTCTCTTGGCTACAGTGAAATCCACTTGGGATATGGACTGAAGGCATATGGAGCATTTTGTTGGTATGTGGGCAGACATCCCAAAAAAATGAGATTTTTTTCTGTTGCCATATGTAACTATTTTCTCTCCTAAGCAGACTATCGATCCCATTAGTCAAATGGTACAAACAAGTTTTTTGACAACAATAATTGCAGCGCACATCAATCACAAAAGTCTAACATGTGCCAACCACTACCTCAGTCGACTGTGTCTTTGTCTTAACTTTTACTTTGCTAGTGTGTAAAAAGAAAAAAAAAAAATGTGTTTGAATACCCAGGCACCCAAACAACCAGACTGATAGCAGGACTGAGATGACTTCTGCTAAAGACACAACACGTTTCAGTTGCACAAAAATAAATATATGCAGGTCTGAAGGACAGCAAAGCAGAACCAATGTGGGGCCAGCCACACCACAGCACAACTACTCTACAGGAATCATTTTTAAAAGGTTACAAGTTAAAGGACACTTACAGTGCAACTGCTGAAGAGAAAGCGGACACAAAGGGCAGACAGAATCTTCCTAAATGCCCGTAAACCCACTGGGGGGCTAATTTTCAGAGAAGAGAGGCATCAGAAATCAAATTTGATGAGTAATTTTCTCAGTCCAAACAGCCACAAAATATCATCTGACACATATCCAGTTTAGCCTAATGCCTAATGTTTGGATAATCATAGATTATAAGTTTAGTTTCATTAACAACCACAGCAGACACTTTATTAGCAGATTTTGCAGGCGACAGGGTTGTCATTTACCATTAGAGTGATTTTCTGATTTAAATATTGCAATTTGTTTCTCTCTCTCTTTTTTTTTTAATTAATGAAGTTAGATCAACCTCACTGTTCTGCCTTCATCTGGATTCTCAAATACTATAAGCAGTTACTTAGGCCAATTGGGAGTTTCAGTCCCTGAGCAAGTTTTCTGACACAAACAGCTGCTAACTTGTACGACTTCGAGTCACCAGTCACCACAAGTCTCATTTTCAAGGTAGGCTCGCTCAGCCTCGCTGCTTCCTTAGGCCTTCTATGGTCAAGGCAAATGCTTTGGCAAATGCTCTGATTGGTAAGTAGAGAGTAGGGTACAAAAGACCACGTACTTACAGATTGCCTGGCATCGTGTTATGTGATGCTGAAGAATGAGAAGACATTGCCCAAAAGCAAGGCTGATGAAGAGCGCTCTTCTAGAGCCGTCCATTTGGCTTCTCTTGCATTCTCCCGTGGTCCTGAGGAGTTCAGCGAAGCGGAGGGCCTGTCGTGCCCTGTGCCCTGCAGTGCGCACACAGCGCTCCTCCGCGGCGCCGAACCCGACCAGAGCCCAAACCCCGGCGGGGTTCGGCCAGGGGAGCTTGTGCTTGGCAAGGACACAGCAACAAACACAACTGTGATAGTTAAGGTATGAGATGAGGTTTTAGATAAATCACTTTTAGCTTCCTTGAAGCTTTGTTTCCCCTACTAATATGCTTAAAACACTGCTATTTATGAAGAACTTTAAACTATAACAGTAACTTGACTTTTATAAGTGTTTAGCAGCACTAAACACTTAGTTTCTGTGAATGCTGTGCATTATTTGACTGGGAAAATTAGAAAGTACCTACAACTACCAACTGAGAAAAAAAAAACAATTTCTTTTGAAATTTCTCCTCAAAGTCAGCAACAGTGCTATACTGTAACCCCATGTCTCTATCCAAAGCCTTAGGAGAGCATAGGTAACTGGTTAAATTTAACTTGAGTTTTAAATAGAAAAACAGTGGTGTAATATTTAAATATTTCTAGCTGTGTCTGCTTGCTTTTTGTGTGTGTGAGGGTCTTTAGAAGAGGGGAAAAGCACTACACATGGCTGCAGTGTCAGGACGGGTGTGTGCTAGGCTGCTGTGTGCCAAGAACCAATTTGTGAGCAGCTCTGGTGTAACATCAACAGCAATGTAGTGTTCTCTGTCATCCAGACAATAGTAAGAGGCTTTGTAAAATAATTGTTAAAATTAACATGCAATTATATTTCAGAAGTTAATGGTGAGTAAAGAGTATTAGAGCACACTTTAATTTTGCCTGTTCATTTGGAAATATTCTTACCAAAGACCCAAGTATCAAAAAAGACAGAATGGCTGGTGCATGGGAGGGGTGTTATTAGCTTCTCTCATCTCTGTGACCATTACTGCAGCCTAAAGCAAGTCCTGAGGTTCCTTTGCCCTTTCAGCACACCATTCACAGGGCTAATCTGTGGATATGCACTGTCTGCCGAGTAAAAAGTCTCCTTTCTCAAGAAACCTTCATGGAGCAAAGGCAAATAATTCCAGTTCCTGCACATGGTTACACTGCTAGTCAGGCACCCTGAGGCAAGAACATTAACCCCCTGGCATACACATCCTGCTGATTATAGCACCTGTCAGAAAACTTTGGGCACATCTCACTTCACACATCTCAACAAAATGAAGAAAAAAAATCTGGCAACTCTTTGGCTTAAAAGGAAGCAATTTGATACAATGTTATGTTTAATGAAGTTGGTGAGTTATGACACCAGGTTTTATTTACATATGTGTGCATATGAGTATGTGGACTACTACTTAATTGAAATTAACATACATGTGTTAACATTATGGTTTCCAAGCTGTAAGACATATAACCTAGGTATTCTAAATTCTACTGCTATCCATCTGAAACAGACTGCGGCATTAAGCGGTTCTACGAATCGGGAGATGACACTCCTCTAAACCAGCAGTCAGTGCATAAAGTCTTTAAATGCTAAAGTCTGGCAAGCAAGCTTTGGACACCTTTGGGGTATTAAAGCATCCATCAGATTCACGAGAAGAGTGGAAGGGATACCTACTTTTCTAGGTGGAAGGCCACTATTAGCCTCCAACAGCTGGAGTTTTCTTTGCTCAAGACATTAATTCCACTTTGCTATACCATATGCCATATCTTCCTGAGCTACCTCTTTTATAACAGCGATTTGAATCTCAACAAGAAGAATGTGGCTGATTAGCTGCAGTAAAATAAATCTTGAGCCATTGCTGCTGAACAGCTCATTCTTAGGTAAACAATTCTTTCACAAAAAGGGGAAGAAAACAACTGATAAAAATGCTACAGTGTGGAATCTCATGCTGGAAACATGCAGCTGCCTGAAGGACAAGTACCACTTTGCCAAAAGAGCACGTCTTCAAGCAAAACCAGTTATACCAATTTTAAAAGCAAGATCAGCAGAACAGGTTGGAAAGGCTGTCTCCTAGCAATTTGGTTCAAACCTGGCAGAGGCAAAGAATTAAGATCACTAGTCCTTTGGTTTTGCTCTTTGTTTTCCACAATCCTGGAACTGATTTTACATTCTAAAAACCTTTATCACTAAGATTCCCCTGTTTCTGCTTAGTGTTCTTCTGCCACATGGTCTCTTCAAGAGATCAGTTCTTCAAGGACAGAATTTTGGCAGTTCATATTAAAACAAGTTTGACAAATATGTTGAAGCAAGCATCAAATTCAGAGGGCTGTTAAGGCTGATTCTAGAAAGTCAGTCTGCAAAGTCTCAGGGTTTATGAAACGTATTAGACCTGCATGAGATGTATGCATGAAGGCAGGCTTGAGAAATCCACAAGTAGATATAATCCTCAATCGTGATTTAGGCCCAGCAGGTTTAGAAACACTTTTGCTACAACGTGGCTTGTAGGATGCCAACAGACCTAAGAATCATTAAGGTTGGAAGTCATTCAAAAGTCATCATAAAGGCTCACTATATATTGTTAAAACCATGTGAGGCAGAAAAGATTTCCAGGGTTACAAGGTTATCTAGCAGAGAACCTGTAATTAACAAACAGTATTGATTTCCAGTTCTATAATTGACTGCAACATTTCAGAATTTGCCCTTCATTGGTTAATCCAATGCCTCAAGAACTCCAGCACAAAATTCATGTTCTGAATATGGGAAAAATAAAATAAAATGCCTTTTTGCCAAATGCCATAACCTAAGTTTACTGAGACAGTAACAAACTAAATCAGCTAACTGAAAAGTTATTCCTTTCACAGCTTTTCAGATACATTTAACACGTGCTAATCTGGGCCCTTAGGCAGAAACTGAAAACAATCCCTTAACTGTGTGGCTGTGTGTTTCACACTAATCTCTGTGTTTGGAGGGAGGGAAAAAAAGTAGTAGTATCTTGAGTAATTTATTGCTTAAAGAAATCCATAGCTGTGTCCTTGATGCTCGATTTGAACACTACTGCTTTGGCTACCCACAACATCTAACTACTACGGAATATTCTGCTTTCCTTCCCCCCCAGCCCCAGGTTACAGACAGGCGATGGTGAGCGGCAGGGATGCAAAGGCCCAAAGAGCCCTCGCTGTCTGCACAGAGGCACCACAGGCTGCTCTGACTGCAAGGGGACAACGTGGTGGAGCTTCGCAGCCCCGAAGGAGCCGGGCAAGACCCAGAGCAGAGAGGGAACACGCAGGAAGCAGCCGCTCGGCGGGAGGCTGCGCGGCTCTGCCTCAGAGCAGCGCTGCACCGGGGCGGGAAGACCTCCCGCTTCAGGACACAGCTCCTCCGCCCTTCGCTGGGCAATGCACCTTCTTGTGTCTCAGAAGGGAGTCACTCAGTGATGCCAAAATATAATTTGCATTAGAATAGAGCAAAATCTTTATAGCACGAAAAAAAATATCTTTATACTCCTGTACAGCATTTCCTGCAAGAAACCCTCAGGATTGCCTTGGGAATCTTCCCCTCCATGCTGGATAAATGCATGAGCCTCAATGAATATAGTCATGTTAGGACATAAAATTACTTCATTTTAACCAAATGGCTACTGCTATGGCTCCAAAAAGACAGTAAAAGACAGGATACAAATCAAGGTTTGTACCAATTCTCCAACTCACAAAAAGGGACAAGGGCAGCATACAATCATATTGGCAGAGACACTTCCCTGCTGGCTTGATATACAGGATAAGCTGGCTATATCCTGTTAAGGTCCCTTTAACACAGATATATCCTTGTTATATTACTTGACTATCTTTATCTTGGTTGCTTACTAAATTTGAATATAGTTGGAATCAGCTGCAAGCACTGCCACAGTGGGCTGCAGGGGCATATGGGGCAACTGGGTTTCCTCAAGTCAGCTTCGCATCCTGAGCATTGGTTTAAAACACTTCATAATTCTGTTCCCCAAATCTCATAATTAGCACTTACTAGTACTTCTCAATGGACTCCTCCATCTGCTGATGCAAGCATCTTCAAGTCAAATACTTGTCAGAAAATAGCTAATCGTATCCTTTCCCTTGAGGAAGAAAATCTTTAAATTTAATTAAAAGACCTTAACTCTAGTCCTGCGCATCAGGGTCTCATTCCCATCGGATTTTCTGCTTTGTGACTTAGAGTGAAGGCTGCACATTCATATTAGCAGCAGCTCTTATCTGCGGCTTTGCCTTTTTTTGAGGGATGCTGTTGAAGGATATTTTGATCAACTGTGTCTCTCTCAAGCATCTAACTATTTCATTGCACAAATAAAGCTAATAAACCACCTGAATTGTGCCAATACATTTCACACTCCAGGTAGCAAAAATCTCACTCACAGCATTTTGTTTGACATCTTAATCAACATTGTGGCAAAGGTCCCAGCAATATCGTGAAAGAGCAGAAACATTAAGCAAAAGAGCTCAACTGGAGCTGATTTGGGCATGAGCTGACTGCTGGGCTTACACAGTGCTCCTCCTCCTGTTATGTGCACTTTCAAATGAAGAGAAAATAAAGCATCTTAATATTTTCAGAAAGAAACGGAAAAGCTTATGAACAGATATAATGTTTGCTCTTATATAATTACGCATTAATTGCAAGCATGTTTAGCACTATTTTGCTGAGGATACATATTTTTGTAGAACATCTGGGCATTGACAAAAAGAAGTATTTAACAGAGATTCACAGTATTCACATTTACTGCAGTAATTTTCCTGCAATTCACTCTAATGACTTCAAATGGGCTCATACTATTGTAACAGAGGAGACTTTCCCCCAGTACAGTTAATAAATAAGCCTTTCATTTTTAAGGCTGTTAGAGCTAAGGAGCATACGAATCCTTTCATATGGTTCAAAATCAACAGCTAACATTATACAATTGAAATAACAGTACAAATGCCATTCTGTCCTCTCATCTGGTTTGCACTCCTAATCTACAGTGACCCACATCAAGGCAGATACTTTAGGAGCAGAGACAACAAAACGTTTCCCATCAAAACTCTTTTTGGAGAGAAAAATCTTTGTAATACCTCTATTTTGTGAGATATTTTACTAATTAAAAATTGGTAAAAGGAAACTAGTTTTATCTAATTATTAAAAAGGTTAACGAAAACAATTCTTCTAAAAAATGTTCGTGCAAAATACTGCTTTCTAACTAGATGTCATCCAAAGGAAGCACAGGAAATACAAAGTGAAAACTATTCCTGATGTTAGCCGATTCTACAACCAGGATGATCTATTTCAAAAGAAAACGGAGTCTTACTTGCCAGTACCTGAACCACTCATTAATTTCTTGGGCATGTGCACAGAAGGACCTACTCCTGCACGGCGCTGAGTCACAAAGGGACAAAACACAGAGAACTGAACATCCGTCACCCTGACCGGTCCACAGCAGTTCGCTTTTGGGCAGCCTAAAAGGTCACCTCTCTGTCTTCTCCTCTTGAAGATCAGAAAAAGGCTTTTTAGACACAACACAGCTAAGAGGTTCCAGGGACAAAGACTTCTGACAAGCAGGCTCTGAAGTACTGAGTTTACTGACTTTCTTTGGGATGACAGGTTGGAAGAATTCAACTCTGCATGGGCCACCAGCGCACATGAATCGCCTTCCTCTGAACTGCCCTGTACAGAAAGCTCAGACACGGGAATTTCTCATCATGGAGTCTCACCTTTGAGGCAAAGCGACACGGCATAGCGGAAGAGTTCACAAGTAGAAGGGAAAGAAGGCTGAAAGAATAGGGACAACCATAATAAAAAAGGACAGATTTTTCTTCAGAGGAGGGAATACAGCACAATTAAGACTGGAAAGCAAGAAGGTGGCCCCCCACCTACGACAACTCACGAGACAAACACTTGGCTCAAAGTCACTCCCGGTGCAACACTGCTGAAATAACACCAGGTATCGAGCCGCACCATAAATCTCAATCTCAGCCTCTTATGATGATGACGACTAATTTATTCTGCATTGAAGACAAGGAGTTATAAAAACAAATTTATGGCCACTGTATTTATTATAATTGATTTTCTCCCCAGTGAAAGTGTAGTGATTTGGAAAAAAATGACCTTTTTAGAAGTGCCTTATTTAATGGCTCATTGTTGCCTTTATGGTGCCTGGCTGCAGCCAGTACTGATGCAGTAAGACACAAAGTTCCTGCATGCAGGGCTGGGGCCATTTCTGTAGACAGAGTCACATCAAACCTGGATGATTCAGCGTTCCAGACAGGGTTTGATTTTAAATAGCCATTTTGGCTACGCACTGACAAGACCAGAGGCTTGTGATGCAAACACAAGAGCTGCATCCAAACCTGCCGGCGGATGCTTAACTGGATGAAGTCCATCCAAACTGTCCTTGTGTGGGACACCAAGCCCCACGGCTGAGCCCCACTGCTCCCTGCCCCTGCAAGGCAGCAGAGGGGTAATCAGTGCCCAGCCCTCCTGCCACAAAAAGGACAAGCAAGTATTCCACAGTGCTTGGGGAGCGCAGGAAATCTCAGTGGAGACACAAACCTGCAGTAGTTTTGTGGTTTGTTTCATTCATTTTCCGGTAACTCCGACCCTCTCTGTTTCTCTTTTCTTCTGCCCAAGGGCAGACTCTTCCTCAGGGGATTTGGGCTTTCTACTGATGATGAGATGGACTAAAAAGCAGGAGAAATGTGTTAAAAATAAGATAGAGGCTAATAGCTCCTTTCTTACACTGGGGTGCTGTAACTCATGGCAATATTGAAATACATCAAGATATTGATATGTTGAGAATATATATTAAGATTTACTTATATCTATTAATTATTATAAAAACATGGAAACACAGATATTATATTAAAGGTGCGGATTTGCTTGTAGTGTTTCCTCCCTACAATCTATAGCTTTGTTCTTCTAAAATGGTTGTCATTTCTGGGATGCAAGTTTAATTTTCATCAGGTAGCACAGCCACAGTGTTTGCAGACACTGTCAAAGAGGTAGCTGTAATTACTTCTTCAATCATTCCCCATGAACGAAGCACTCCAGGCTACGCTAAAACTTAGCTTAATCACTGGAAATAATATAAATTTTAAAACAAGGTCTTATTGGACTGCCATCTTTAAAACTAATTTCCCAGTAGTTCCATTTCCTACTAAATTTGAAATTGTGCTTACATAAAGAAATCAGAAAGTATCATAGTTTTATATAAGGCATAAAATAAATGTTGCACTTTAGGAGTTTTATTAAAACTGCTTCTGAATGAGATTATACCAGTCTCCTAGCTATAAATTTTTGCAGGAGAAAGAACAAGGTTAAGGGGTTACATTAAAGCACACAGTAAACAACAGAAAGGGCTAGAGAAAGGATGGATCTGAGAAATGTCAAGAGGCAGCAAACATAAAACAACTTAGATTTGATGGTCATGGGCTCATGGTAACACCTAAACCTCAGGCCCTTGCTCTTTGGACTCCAAGCATTCATCTAGTGCCTGATGTTACACCACATCACCACCCAAACTACGGACCAGGTACATCAAAATTACAGTTCAAATAGACGCCAGCCCACAGTTTTCCATAAACAGAAGGATCTTCCCCATCTTTAAATAAAAATCAACTGATCAAAAACATCATAGGTTTTTGGTCTGAGACACATCTTGTAGGTATGACTTCCATGTGCAAGAACGCTGTGTGGAAGAAGTTCCAGCTCCCTCTCTTGCTTGGGCTTCATGTAACCGCGTCTTTCAGGAAAGAAACAAGCACCAAACACGACTTAAATGAATAAAAAAGAACAAAAAGTTCTCTGCCAGCTTCCCTATGTTTATTATAAAACACTGCTTAACTGAACATATATAAACATTACTGCATATACTTTAATGTTACTAAATTCCAGAAAGTAAAAAACTTATAGAAAATTTTCCACTGTAGATGGAAGTCTTACTCTAATCTAGGTAAGAAAGAAATATTTGCTAGGATTCATAAATTAGGAATGAGCAAGAAGGGAAACAGGAGTTTTACACCCCACCTAGTGTGATGCCAATTAGTTTCCGTCGCCGTTCGCCTGTTGCTTAGGCCTGGGTAGAGCCCAGTAACGACGCGGGAAACGCTGACCAGAGAGCGCTCTTCAGAGCGCGCTACGCTCAGCGCACCAAGTTCTCAATTTTTTTACCTCTTCCACTCCTTAAGTTGCCAATTAGTCAAGTGGATGATGCTTTTAAAGTCACTATTTTAAATGGCAGTTTCAGATGCTGCTGCTTACTGTTTGAATACTAGGAAACAGGATTCAGGAGACAATTCTTTTTCTACTGTAAGGTAATAGCTTTATCTTGCTAACTTCAAAATGAAAACTACAGCAAATAAATCTGTCAAAAAAATATCTGTCAGAAGTGATCGTGGCTATTATCATGCGACCAATAAAAATAAAAAAAGATGGGCACTTAAAATACATCAAGCCCTGTTTCCCTCCCTCCAAGGAAAGATATCAGTAAATACTCATTTTCCAGGGGCAGTTTAGAGTTTTTGTTCATACATGGGATAAACCCAAGACACTGAATGAAGATTTTGAAATTCTACTGTCCCAAGAGACTGCATGATACTATCATAAGACAAAGTCATTCAATTGGAGATCAAAAGATCAAATTCCATTTTCTAGACTTAGTTCACATAACATTGCACATGATGCAACAACCAGATAAATTTCAGTGGAAAGAATTATTTTTTGTGCTTTTTCTCATACACAGCCCTCCACAAGCTTGGGGAGCTGAATCTTTCTTTACACCCTCTCTGACCCATTTTATCTTCTGCTCCACATGTGTCTTAATGGAAGGATGCATCTAGCGCCAAGACTTACACAAATAGCAGCACTTAAACCCAAGGCGAGCACAATTCACACTGCTGTAGTCAGTGGGAGTAGGTCTCTAAGGCTTTGTAACCTGCCCATAAAAGTGTTTGGGGCTGAACTCTGGCATGCAAGGATTTCATGAGAATGGGAGTCTTTGGCTCTTTACGAGGACAGTTGGATAAAATGAGTAGTGGCTCTGTGCTCAGCCAGGCAGGCCCCTGGCTCAGAAACCCAAGTTTTCCAGCTCCCATTTTCGCGAGGAAGCTGCCCGCACGCACAGCACCCGCTGGCAGGGGGGAGTTCCTATTCCCCATGTGTTATTAGGCCAAGCGTTGCCAGAACTGACCAAGCAGCACTCGCACGCACAAGCCAGGAGAGTACTCACCCGAGCACAGTTTCCAGCATTAAAGGATGTCAGATCTGAACATGCTTTGGAAAATGAGACCACAGGGTAAGCTCGCAGAAAGGACCTCGTTGCTCAAACTTCCTGCTCTCCACAGCCTTGGCAGACCTGTTTGCTATCTGGGAATAGCTATGAGCACTTCCTACACCGAAGACTACAAAGTCTGATGAAGAGGGGGAAACAAGCATTCAAAAGATGTTCCCAGGAGGTTCTGTAAAGGTACTTGCTCCTCTGTTCTGCTGGAATCGTGCAAAGGATGCAAGAGATCACAGCACCTCATCCACTACTTGCCAGGAAGAATTTTCACATGACTAATTAGAATAATTCTTCAATGACCTTATTGTGTCTACATGTAAACACACGACCTTAGTTTCTACTGCAAGGTAAACTATTCTTTCTATATTCTTTACTTTGTGAAAGAGCTAATTCACTAACAAGCACAGGAGCTGCATGAAAGAGATTCAGAAAAGCAAATAATTTCCATGTTAAGGCTAAAAATCTCAGCTGTAAATATACTTACACAAGTAAGTAGTCTCTATTTTTGTAGAGGACTGCATGCACTACCCTCCATTTTATATTCCTTTTTATTGCATAGATAATACTGAAGACACAGGGAAATTTTTAATACGTTCTTTTAAATTAAATTTTCAATTTCCAACCTTTCTTTAACACATCCTTCTGCAACATGACACTGTGGATGACACCAGAATAACAGAAGACCAGTGACAGCTATAATCTCTTCATTCTGCCTCTCCAGCACTGCTTGGAGCCTAATCTTAGAGGTCTTTTTTACTTTTTTAATAGCAAAGTTAAAGACACATCTCCTAGAAAATCCCACTAAAGTCAACATAACTACTCAAGAATGTAAGTACCATTTAATACTCTCCTGTTTTATCTACCAAAGATAGGACCAGACCTTAAGGCCTTAAATTAGTGATGTAATTTCTATTCAGGGAATTGTTTATGAACATGTGTCCTTTGGCAAATTATCTGTGTGATGTTCAGAATTTGGAACTCCTGACAAGAACAGCATCCTCCCTTGAGATCTGAAATGTTCCTCTCTGTAGCTGCTTGTCTTAGATTGCAAAGACACCCATCATGTGTGCCCCTAGCTTCTCCTTTGAAGGAAAACACTCTATGATCTTAGTACAGGTGAGTCTAATAAATATTATTCAGCCAAGACTAGAAATGCCTCCTTGTTTTTCTTTTTGCTCTTAACCACTAACTGCCATGTAACTCCTCCATTCCTATCACCAATACTCCTGCTGTGCCCCTGTGTTAAACACTTCTGTCCATGGATCAGTAATTTGGCTGCCCAGAAATCTTTCATGTCAGCCCTCACCCAGTGTTGATATTTATACCTCCTCCTCCAAAGCCCATCAGTTTGCATTTAATGCACCATGAAATTCTGTCCTTTGCTAGAAGGGAAAACAGAGCACAACTGTCAAAGCTGCTTCTTGTGGTCCATCATCGCTGCAAGGTGATGAAAGGCAGCGTCAAGCAGGAGGAAGAGAAGAGTGTCCTTGCTCCAAGCCTCTTGGCAATCCCCGTGTGCCACTTGGGAACGGCGCCCGCAAGCGCCCCAGGCTCCCCCGGCTCCCTCGCAGGGGGATCCAGGCACAGGAGTGACCACGAGCTGCAGGATCCGAACCACGGGCTCCCAGGAACACGAACAGGGCGTCTCAGCCAACGCACTGGAGACCCAAGCCCACGCAGACCCGGAGCACACGTCTCCCCACGCCGAGCCCACGGCTCCCACCTGCTTCCTGGGAAACCCACTGCTGCATCGGGGCTCTTACCTGGCTGCTCCTGCTCAGTCAGGATGGGAGACGATCCAAAGCTGCTCCCCCACAAGGCTCCCATCCTCTTGGCATCCTCCATTTCTGAAAGTTAATCAAAAATAAATAAATTAATATTTGGCAGGAATTGCTGCTTATACTGCTTAAAAGGACTTTGCAAATACAGCTAATTGATTAAGCAGCCTGTGCAAAAGCACCAAAATACTAGTTTTTAAATAACATCTTCAAAATTTGCAGTTTATACAGAGTAAAATATTTTTTTTTCACCAGCCAGATGTACAGGAGAGACAGAAGGAGGGAGCAGAAGAGGTAGAGATCCAGTTTTATGCAAGTCTTCTGTATTAATACTAGCCTTTTCCGCCTTCCTGGGCAGAAACGTGAAAGGTTACCATTTCATTTCAAAATCATGTTTTTTCCTCAAACAATTCGCTTAATTTAACAACAACGACAGAAAAAAACCTCACAAACTTTCCACAATATTTGTTCATCTTAGCCTCAGAAGCCCCTACCTTTCTTTAGTAAGAATAAACACGGGCATTTAGCAACTCTTGAATACCTAGTGGTGCATGAGAAGAGGGCAGCAAGTGTGCAGGGAACACCTGCTCTCGCAGGACCCTGGTATCACTGACCATCTACAGAAAAGTGCCCCAGCATCTGCAGGCAATTTAAGCCATTCTGGTTTCCAGCTCCACTTCTCCCTTCCTCCATGTGCCTCCAATCAAGCAGAGCAGCCTCTCCTACCTTGAACACTCAGGTAACCCTGCTTGGGATTGCCCACCAAGGGTGATATTCTGCACTTGGACATGGGGAATTACTGTGATTTCATTATAGAAGCCTGTTACATACCCCAAGTTCTGGGAGGATGAAGGGAGATTTGTTAGCTGTCTATCCTAGGGGGGGTCTTCTGTCCTTTTGGTGTGAGTTAGAACAACCTCTAGTTTCTACTACAGACACAGTGTTTCTGCTCCCTATATCTGCAGCTGGCGGTGCTCAGTAGCCGTTAGCCAAATCAAATGCATTGGTAGAGGTGTAAACAGCCCTGGGACAGTCAGAAGATCTAATGGAGCTCAGGAGCAGCTTGTTTGCCCATTAGATCCTGCCTGGCCTCCTGAGACTGCTCCCTGCACACCAAGAAAGATGGAGAGATGTACGGGAGTTAACACGGGCTGAGGAAAATTTTAACATCGGCACCTTTTTTATTTCTTATTTTTCATTTGCATTTTAAAATAATTACTCCTTAAAAAATAAGACAACCTACAAATAAATAAAATTTTCTATTTTCTCCATTTGCACTTCTATTTGCAAGGATGTTCAAGTCAGGAATTCAGCACAACTCCTTTTGAAGGCAAAAGGGTAATTTTTACTCTCCTTATGTGCAAAATGTAAAACACTAACCTGCTGTGTACTCTTTCCTAGAATGAAGTCCTGCACATATTCCTCTTGAGATTTACAGTGTATATATGAAGAGTCAGAAATGGTAATAGAGAAAGTGTGCCTATATTTTCCTATACAGATTTAAATCTTTCCTTTAGAGACATTTAAATCCTAGTAAATTGCCCCTTGCATATGAAGCTTTCTTTGTAAATCTTAAGCAAATTCCACCGCTTCTCTATTGCATAATGGAATAGCCAGTCGTGCTGAGGAGGTGATGTTAAGCCAGCCTGAGCTGGCAGCAATGGCTGAGAACATTTCATACTTCAGAAATGCCGTAAAATCCTTCATCACAAAAATTCAATTTTTTTATAATCCGCAGGAGTCTGTAGGCTGTATCTAACATTAAAACCCCCAAAGAAGAAACCAAGCCCAGACATGTTCACATCACATTCAAGCCTCATTTAGCTCATTAAAACAAATACATTTATTTTTCTTTACAGTTTTGTCTGAATTTCATCCCACTGGGAAATATACACATGCACATGCACACAAAATTTATTCCATTTTCTTCGGGATATCTAGCCCCAGTTTTATCTAGAAAATAATGGAGGATCATGCTTTGTCTTCATCTAGATATGTCTGAAAAAAGAGCCTTTTCAAAATGCTGCATTCCATTTTTTAAACAGAATAAGTTAAGCAAGAATAGATTATCCTGTGTGTAATATTCCCTTTAAATTGAATAAAGCAGGATCAACACTGGAGCTGAAGCAAACTAACTCTTACATCTGGTTAGCTTTACAACAAGGTATCTGAAGCAGCTTTACAGCCATCACTGCCACTCCTACGGTGTGACGGTTTAGCTGAGATCTATTTACTTTATTTGGCTCACAACGGCTTTTCCTATTAGGCAGCACTTCACTCCGACAAGCCCTAAGCAGAAATGGGCCTGCAGTTCTGCTGCGATGCGAGCAGAGCCCGAGTTCTAGGAACGTTTCTCCCCCTTAGCCCCCTCTGCCATCACCCAACTGCCAAAGCGCAGCCCCACGAGAAGACCCTGCCGGCCAGTGCTGCAGAACTTGCCTAGAGCTGAGGTTTTCTGGGCCTAGGCTGGGCTTTACCCATCACTGCAATGCAAAGAGGCCGTGTGCTCCCCCGGCAGCTGCCGGCCGCGCACAGCGTGCGTCACCCTCAGCCGTGACACGACGCGAAGGGCAGCACCAGCCCGGAACAGACCGACCAGAGGCCGCATCAACACACCGCTCAGCACGAGTCTTGCACGGCAAGCGGCAGTGCTAGATAGGCCATGAGTAAACTATAGGCAGTTGTCATTTTTTTCACTTCAGAATCACCTAATATTTTTAAATACTGAAAACACGCATGGGTGTTGTGCATGAAATTGTGCTTTTTATATGCACAGCACCCCTCTCTGCTGCTCTGCAATCCGCTTCTGAAGAAAGATGAATACAAAGCACCTGTGAAGAAGAGCTGAAATGTGCTGTATGAAAGGTGCATTTCCTAGCAACTCCCCTTCGTGCTGGTCTACCTGGCTGAGCACAATAGCTCACTGCAGTTCCCATCATTGCTGATGTCCTGCTTAAGCAAAAGGAAGTTGGTAGCGATGGGGTTTGGTAATTGAATCCAGGGCCTTTAACCTCCCGGTCACAAGTCAAATCCAACTCCAGCTCATAGAGGCTGAAAATCATTAGTATCCCAAATCCCTTCAGTAGGGTGCAGGAAACAAATGTGTGGCTTCAGCCCCGTTACTGCGAAGAACGAGTCCCTTGCCAAGCCTTTCAGCAGAAAGGCAGGGGATTAAACAAGTAAGGAACACAAGTGAGCTTTTCACCCCGAAGTGAGGTCTCTTTAGGTCAGAATTGGGACAATTTATCTGGTGAGTTTTATTGCTACTTGCTCCACACACATCCTGACTTGTTCAAGCCTGAGGTCTACGTACTCCAAAACTTTTAAGGCTCTGCGCTTATTTTGGATAAAAGAAAAGAACAATGAAACTCACAGTTGGTTTTCCTTTTAAAAACTTCTCCAATTGGCTCTGTTTGGTTCCAGATTTTCTGAAATCTCGGCAGGCCAGACCCTGCTGGCAGCACTGCAGACTGTGTCTGGTCAGGGTGTCTGGATTGGACACATGCACGAGTGCCTGTGGCTTGCACGAAATCGGACTAATAAAACTGTCACCAGAGCGGAATCTATAGCCTCTTACAAGATCTTCTGTGGCTTACAGGAAGCAGAGCATCAACTTTAAATAAAGATGTGAGTCTATAAACATTTATCTAACAGTTACAAACTCTTTACTCAAGTAGTATATAATGCTCTCATACTCAAGTACTTCTCAACCTGTACGAGATACTCCAGCTACGGCTGCGGCACATTCCGACAGCGGCTGCCAGCAGGAAGGGAAGCGTGGGTAGCTGATGAACCTGGCTCTCTTGCTGGTGATAATAGCCTTAACTTCTCTTTCAGCAAAGACAGATAACTGTGAAATGTTTACAATAAACACTAAACCCACAGAGCTAGCTTTTTAGTAGATTTTAAAGCCAGTCCTAGTTCCAGTGAGAGCTGCGTTAGCTTTCCAGAACATGTGCTAATGCAAATCTTCAGTCCTTAGTACCTCATATAAAAAGAAACTCAACACCCAAACAGATGAAATTCAGAAATTTCAGCATGTTTTTGTGAACATTTTGGCCTTGTTCAAAGCAAGGTTTGAAGAGAGTGGAGATAGAGGAATTAAAAAGAAACAAAAAAACCCACAGAGATGCACTGACAAGTTTTCAAACGATTTGCAAACCAGGAGAAATTATTTGTCTCTTGCCTTACAAATCATTTGCTGAATCCCAAATGTAGAAAAAGCATTCACCGTATCCCAGATCTAGTTCAGTCAGGTTTTAATACTTGTTTACTGTGAGCTTTTTATTATCAGTTTTGAGTTTATCTGTGCTGGGTTTTGTTTCTCATAAAGCATCTGCTCCTGTGTTTCGTTTTACATGGCTGGCACTCTCCTGGTATAAACGACTGGGCTGACATTTATCGGATTGGGCTTCACACAGAGCACCTGTGAGCAATATGTGGTATTACTTTTCTATACAATCCCAGTAATTTTAATTGTTTTTGGCATGTTTTTCCCACTGTAACTTGACCTTTGCAAATATTCATTTCATTTTGGTGCTTACGAAATGAAGTAGATTAATGGCCCAGAAGAACAAAGTCCTCTTTTGTCACAGAAAGAGATACAAACCACACAGTGGCAGCATTTTTTTTTTCACTTAAGAGTTTGCTATAAACCTTGGGTTAGTATACAATATAACTATGGAGTAATGTACATGCCTAATATACAGCATAAACCCTGTATGGGATAGAAAGTGATTTGAAACAAATATATAGGATTTTCTTTCTTTTTTTTAACAAATCTCTGAATATCTCAGTTGTTAGGAAACACAAATGTTGGTGATAGCTACTCTTTTTTTTTTTTTTAACTTCAGCTTAATACCATAGTTGGAGATGTTGCTACAGTAACAGCACTTTTATTGCACAGGAAAATAAACAAAATGCTGAGAGCTTCGCAAAGTCTTGCGAGGTGGCCAAACTAATCGTTGTTACTTTTTCCAAGGTAAAACCGAGGTACCGAGATTCCCCCAAGCCTCAGAGTGGGCTAGCAACAGACAAGGGATTTGAAGCCAGTTCTTCAGCTCTGCTCGCAAGGAAAACACTTAGAGCAGGCGGCCTTATAAATGCAACAAGGGATGCAGCAACGCGGCTTCTGGATTAGCACACGGGAAGAATTCCCTTCAGGAATTAACGTGCACCACGCCAGGTGTGTTAATCCTGTTAGCTCTTTAAGAAGCTTTCAGATTGGTTTTTATTGTGTGCCACTCCAACAGCATCAGAGTACAGCACTTCAGCAGAAGAGAACATTCAGGTTGTTGGTTATGATGATTTTATATATCTATGACCTTAAATTATCTAAGCCAGAATTTTTAAAATAGACAGTTCTTTAGTTACCAGGAAATAATAATAGTTCCCATTTTTCCATTATCTTCAGTTCTTATTTTAAATACACATTAATTGTGTTTAAATATACTATGCACACAGGGTGCTTGAGCTCTGGGCTCCTTTTTATTTAGGGGGAGAATATTGGGATACATGGGTTAAAGGCAGCCCATATCTCCTCTCTCGACTGGGAGTATAAACTGCTTGAACAAGTTTGACCATTTATGTTATTATTTATTTAACAGCACCACTACTTCCTACAGCACAAAAATAGGTCTAGATTTTGAAACAACAACAGCAATGTGATGAGACAGTACTTATTAACAGGCAGCACTAACGAGCGTTGGCAGTGACCTCTTTCCTCAGCAGGATTTGGAGGCTACAAGCCTGAGGCCTGCGTTAAACATTTCACCACTTAGATTTCCCCAAAGGAAACAATATAAAGGAAAATGGGATCAGACTGCAAAGTGCTTATGGTAAATGAAAGAGCTATGAGAAATGGTGTGGTCTCATTCTTCAAAAGCCTATGGTTATTTTATATCTGTGATAAGGCCACTTTATAATGCCACAGCATCCAGGAGAGCATTACGCTAAATGAGAATCTGATCCACGATGCCTCTTAACTCATGAAAATTCAAAAGCAGTCACTTGTTACTACTGACTTAGCAAGACTTCTAGTCATGAATGCAGAGCGTGTTGGATAGCTGAGTTGACCGTAACAGCAAATAGCCCATCAGTGATGAAACTGTAAGAGATCCTGAGAGAGCCTCTTAAATAGTCATCAACAGGAAAGAAATACTGGGAGCTGGATCCTCACCTGCGCAGGCGGTGGGGCTGAGTCACCCTGGCTAACAAGCTCATGGCATAGGAGCAACCGAGGCATATCTTCTATAGAGTGAAGTAATTATTACATCTATATATTAGTCTCCTTTCTGAAACTAAAATAAACTGGAAAATGTTAATGCCAGCTTTAAAACAGTAACAGAATTAGGCCCGGGGCTATGACCTTTTTTTTCCTACATGGGTATATTCAGTAAAATAGGATCTATTGGTTTCATTTCCTCTGCACAGCATTCAGACAAGCCTTCAAGCAGAATTATTGCTTCTATTAAAATGTGTACCATCTCCTAACTCTTCCCGTTTTCTCAGCTTAATATGAAACAATTGAGAGTTATATGAGTACATTAGAAAAGAATTATTGTTATCAGCATCCTCAGAAGTCCTGATTAATGTAACTAGCTCTTCCCTTCACCTAAAGCTCCCACAGGAGGGACTAGTCCTACTTGAACACGTGGGTAATCTAAGCTTTGTGGAGAGCACATTTTTTTGTGGAAGTGCTCAATAACTCCTCGCTGAGTAAAAACATCCCTTTCAATTAATACGAGGTTTTAAGTAAACCTATTTATACACTAAAAAATACAGCAGGACTTGGATTGCAACCCACCTGCTTACACCATATCACAACCCCCCACCACACTGACTCAGGCTCCCTGAACCTACACTTACGGATGGGACCTATGGGACCAATTTTCTCCCTATCAGAAACATCCACAGGGGCATCCATTACATGTATGCACAGAGATGCAGCTCCTGCACCATGGCAACAGCTCAGCAAAACTGGGAGAGCCGGGAAGCTGGGGCCTAACCAACATGGACAGTGCAGCAGCGCTCTGAGGAGCTGCCTGCACGTAGGAACGGCCCTTCTCCCCACGCCCTGCGTGTTTGGGGCAGCTGTGGAGGACACGGCTACCGCAAATCCCCAGCTTGGCCAGCAAGGCGCTCTCCGTGCTCCTTACTGCAGCGTTTGCCAGCCACCCCAGAGCCACCTGCCTGAGGACCAGCTCCTGCGGCCGCAGAGCTGCACCGTGCCGAGAGAGCAGCGCCAGTGCGGCCGCTCCACAGGGGCATCCATTACATGTATGCACAGAGATGCAGCTCCTGCACCATGGCAACAGCTCGGCAAAACTGGGAGAGCCGGGAAGCTGGGGCCTAACCAACATGGACAACGCAGCAGCGCTCTGAGGAGCTGCCTGCACGTAGGAACGGCCCTTCTCCCCACGCCCTGCGTGTTTGGGGCAGCTGTGGAGGACACGGCTACCGCAAATCCCCAGCTTGGCCAGCAAGGCGCTCTCCGTGCTCCTTACGGCAGCGTTTGCCAGCCACCCCAGAGCCACCTGCCTGAGGACCAGCTCCTGCGGCCGCAGAGCTGCACCGTGCCGAGAGAGCAGCGCCAGTGAGGCCGCAGAGCTGCACCGTGCCGAGAGAGCAGCGCCACTGCGGCCGCAGAGCTGCACCGTGCTGAGAGAGCAGTGCCAGTGCGGCCGCAGAGCTGCACCGTGCCGGGGCACCAGCACCAGTGCCCGCCTGCCCATGCCAGCCCCGCTTCCAACCCTCCTCCCGGCCCTGCCCTTCACTCCCGAAGCATCAAGCCCTAATCATAAACAACACCTAGGTGACATATTTCACTGAGTCTCTCTTCCCCCAGGAGAAAATGTGAGAGCCTCTGATAATTGCGTGGTGAGGAATAAATGCAAGCTCCTTAAATAGCTCACAGGGAGGCTGGTGCGGAGTGCCCAGGTGCAGCCTCCCCCAAGCCCTCGTCACTCATTCCGGGCTCCTGAGGGGACGTTGTTGCAGCAGGCAGCCCGCGCTGGCTGCAAGGAAACCTTGGGGCCCTCCGATAACGTCCACAGAGGTTGGGAGGCCACTGATGCCCACGCACATTTCCAGACACATCAAGAGAAAAGGAGTGTAGGTGGCACTAGTATGGCTTATTTTCATTTTTGAGAATGGCCAAAAATGAGGGCTTATTTTCATTTTTGAGAATGGCCAGAAATAATTCTTTTTATTTTTTGCACAGATCCTCTGTGAATTATGCAGATTAGTGATATATCATGTGTAGATATGCACACAGATAGAATAAGGATATTCATATCTGTGGGAATGGCAGTATTAGGAAATAAATTACCCTGCCACTGAACTTTCATTGCATTTAGCAAGAGACATTCTCCTCTGATACATGTGTGAGAGGTTGGATGGAAAGTCAGTATTATTAGATTTTAGGCTTTTCTGGAGACTTTTCTGTCATCAGGGCATAATTTCTTTGTTTCTATTCTACTCTTCTCAGAGAAAACAAATGGATATTTAAAGTTTGGTTGAATTTGTGTGTTTGGGGACTTGGTATAAATGTGATCTTCTCCCACCCCTCCCTTCTAGACTCTGTTCCCTTCTGCACTTTTTCCGATTAGGGATCCCAGTGACTGAAGCAAGCACCAAATTACCAGCCTTAGGCTAAACTATAACAGCTGCAGAATTCCAATTTTAAAAATCTGATTGAAAAACATGGGACTTTATCTACATGAGTGTGTCTGGAACAGGAAGGTTTTCTCCTTTCCTCCCTTGGTCTGTGAGCAGATAGAGAATCCACTGAAAATACAGAAATAAGATCATATGAGGGTGATAAGAAAACTTACAAAAGAAAAAACTGTGAGTCTGCATAATGCAGCAACACCTCTTATGTCAAACTGCCTATTCCTAAACATAAAAAATTACATTTCCAGAGAGTTGCTTCTGTGTGAATACGGTGGCGATGTGCGTGCTGCGCTTCATCCCACCTCCTGTGGTGGGATCGCGGAGGCTGTTTCGCGGACTTCACCTCCCTCTGGTACGTTACGTGTCTCATTCTGTCACACCGCACTCCCGCACGGACACCCCATTGCTACCCAGGCCAACACGGGGGAATCGCTGCCGGTCACTAGAAGCTCACCCCCAGTCCCTCCAGACTGCCACACTATAAACACAAAGCACAAAATAGACCCACATAAACATAAAAGCAGGACTTACAACCTCCTTCTAGGATGCCCACAGTCGGCCATTTCCTTGCGAGCTTAGAAAATCATATGTGTCAAAGACAGACACAAATATGTAAACTTTGCCCTCAGCTCCAAGCTCTGCTCAATGCCCCATTTCTCTAAGTGATGACACCCCAAAACCTTCTGCATGAGCCACCCTCGGTGAGGACATCTCACGGCTTGGTGGTCTGTTGAACCTTGCTTGGGGCCCTGTACTGAGCAGATCTGCCTCAGAGCCTGGTGCCAGGCGTTTACTGGTGAGTACTGATGGACACTGCCTGCACATCAGTGGCCTCTAGGACTTGTGCTGAAAGAGAACTAGTTTGGCTGGTATGAGCCTAGAGAGATTCTGGTAGCACAGGAGATAAGAAATTCAGTTTCTTTTTCACTTTGCTTCCCTGAACAACCTCCCTATACTCCCTGTTCTGTTAACATAGGTAGTGTATATTATATCACTTTTCATTAGCTACCACGTACAAACACTATCATCATCTCGCCCACAGTTTAACTCAAGGACATTGATATTATTCCTGGAAACACTTCCTTCCCTTTCACTGTTTCATCTGCTGTCAATTCCCCTCTCCTAACATCACTCTTTTATTTAACTCTGCCATCAGGCAAAATAATATCAGCAGATAAACCAAGCAAAATATACTGCACCTCCAATACAGTACAGACAACTCCTTTGTGCTACGTGCAGAGGCTATGTACATATGTAAATTTAAGCACATAAATCGCTTCTTTCTTTATCTTCTGCCAGCATGTGGTTGCAGCTTATATTTTTACTAGTAAGCATGGATTTACTAAGGGACTAAGACCTATTCATGTGCCGCGTTTACTGCAGCAGAAAACATCTGCAGCTGCCCCTTATTCTGCATATAGCAAATTCCACCCACGTTACAGGACTGTTCTTTTGGGAGGTGGCTCAAAATTTGACTTTAGTCTTCATCACCAGCCCAAGCAGGGTGTAAGGATTATGAGCCACTTCAAACTTTCACTAGCAAGGGATGTTTTCACTCATTGTAACTAATGTTAGAAAAGACTGGAAGTCTATGAATTTGAAGGTTTGATTTCAAAGTAAACTGTATTTGGTTTGAGATCCATCTTGAATAAATTTCTGGGAAAGTACTGAGGGATGAGAAATAACACAAGGAATAGTAGATTCTAAAATTGAAGATGGAGGACAGTGAAGGAAAAAGTAGATACAGATTATCATGAGAAGGAAGGAGAACTACTAAACATCTATTATTACTCTGTGTACAAATGCACAAAGAAAAATGTGGAGCTTTTTTTCTTTTTCTTTTCCTCTGAATTTAAAAAGTGTTTGAAAAAGGTGTAAAATTTCAGACAGAGATAGAAATGGGGAATTCCCTAAACGTTTTACAACTGAGAGAACAGCCCCCCCTTGCCCATCTTCCTTCAGATCTTTCCTACTATCACAGAGAGGAGTATTTATCAGAAATGTTAAATGGTTTGAAATTTAAGCACTCTTCTCTAGAAGATTACTTTGGAGATATACAACATTTAAGTAAGACAGTCCAAACCAGTGCTTGTTAATCGCCTTTGCAACTAGATGGTAATTCAGTGTTAAAAAACATCTGCCTATGGGGAATTCACTACAGACGGTTTGTGGGTGAGAGGAAGTCCCAGCTGGCTGGCTGGATGTGTGCAAGTCCACAGTGACAAACATGGACTTGAGCATTTAGATCACCAGGCAACAAGTGCTCAGTGATATGAACGTGACCTTCACCTGGTTCAGTGAAGGACTCTGAAAGGGAAACAGCTGTCAGCTTCAGCCAGGAGTCTGATAAAATATTTGTATCTGATATAATATTTTTTACACATAAATTGTAACTTCAATCCAAGTATCAGCCATATAATGACCTTCTCGCACACCTCATGCATGAGGGCGAATTGCTGTAAACTCCCTTTCCACGGCCGTTGCCATTACACGCACCGGTGCCTGCTTCAGCACGAGCCATTCGTGCTCCTCGTGCAGAAGACTGCAATTTCACATCCCACTGCATTGAGCAGGACAGCGGCACCCCGGACAGGGACCCTGCAAGATCATCATGACAACCAGATATGAGCTAGAAAAGTAGTGACTGTTGGGAACATGTAACTACTCAAAAGGGTCTTTTTACTGCATTAATTTTGACATGTGCAGATTGAGAGAGAGCTCCATCCTGATAAGGGTAAACTTACTTTTTCATTCAGAGCTAAACTATCATTGCCTTAAAAGGCAGATCTACTTTTTAACCTGTTCCCCTCAGCGCTATTAACAGATTCCCTACATCACATGATACACAACAGCTCTATAGAGCTTCAAATGCTTCATATCAGACACCAAATACAAGAGTCATGCGTTAGTAGGAAGGGCTGGGGGTCGTTACTCTTAGTCATACTGTAAACGCAAAGAAGAAAATCCACTAGTGTTTAGGGAGGGAAAAGGAAAGAAGCCAGGAGAATTAATTGGGGTCACAGCCGCTGGGCGCAGAGACATTTCCAGAAGAGCTTCCAAGCGAGTCACAGGCAGCAGGAGTGAGCAGAGGGGGCGAGTGAGAAGGCAGAGCTCACACGCCTTTTCAAAGCTCTTCCGGCAGAACAAGGAAAGTAATTACATATTGTCTCAGCACACATCCACGGCACCACCTGGTGTATTTGCAGAGAAATCCCAAGAAGGGATTTTTCCTCTTAAGCTTAATAAATGCCGTGCTGGTCCCAACCCCTTCGCACTGCCGGGATTCCCGCAGGCAGCAGCCTGGGAGCACTGTGTGGAGCACAAGGCCTCGGAGACGGCCTGACGGGCAGAGAGCGGAGGTGGCTGAAGGGCAGCAGCGTAATGAGACCTTGGAGAGAGGAGAAGAGAAAAAGGCCTCAACTCCGGAGCTGACCACCCTGTCAAGTCATAAGCCAGTCTGCAACTGGTCTGTTGGGGCAGGTTCCTGTGCAGGAACAGCCAAGACACCGCCCTGCACAGAGCAGGTGTCAGGGCACTCAAATTGGAGCACATAGTCCATCTGCCAGGGCCACGACAGCCTGCTGCGCTGCTGCTTTGTGAGGAGGACGTGCACATTTGAAATAAATAAATATATATATACTATGTATATATATATTTAGCACTTTGCCATAATGGCACATCTGGGACCTGATGACCTTTAAGTCAGACAGTAGAGGTATTATTATTGCAGTTTAATAGGTTATGTCTTTTGCAGTTGAAAAAAATCTAAATTTTAATGCCTTTTACAGTGTTTTAAAACTTTTACTAACTCTACTCTTAAAGTATCCTGTCAAGTTTATTTCAGCTGCAGAAATCACAGCATAACAACACTGGGGAGGCAAACCTGAGCTGACAATGTTGACTCTGTACATTATACAGTCAGCAGCGAAGGGTACAGGATCTGCACGAGAGTTTGGGGAGTGCAGAATCAAGCAAGAGGGCAGTTACAGCTCTCTGCTTCGAATACATGTGCATTCTTTTCCTTCGCACACTTCTGTGTGCCTCTGTGTTTCAAATACATGCACATGCATATCTATCTATCTATCATCTATCTATCTATCAATCTATCTATATATGTATATACAAAAGCACACACTTAAATAAAATATATATATTGATGCAGTTATTTATGAACAGATGAAGTAGGTTGCTCTGATGTTTGCCAGCATGAGTATTTTTAGCAGAATTCTTAGCCTTGCAAGCAAACAAAAGTGCACCTCAAACCAACACGGCGTTGCAAACATTTGAATGACTTTTGCATTTGAACATGATTGAAATATAGTATTGTAATACAAAATGTAAAATTACAAAGGAGGCAGCTGAAATGAACCTGACAACTTCTGAGGTATAGCACCCATTTCCCCCCACACTTCATTCAAGCTCCCATACTAAAAATAAAAACCACTGCAAGTAAGATATTGGTAAAGGAGACATTATAGAAAGAACAGAAAGAGAATTTTCCTGATGGATTCCTTAATCATGTACAAGTCACTGGTGAACAATAAAATGCAGTGAAGATTGCTTCAGAAATTAGGTCCTGACCTGAGTTGTTGAAAAATAGTTCAAAGCAAACTGAAAACATAAATGGATTTGTGTTTTTTTTTTCAAACAATATTTCAGAATAATGAAGACAAAGTCTGTGTCATACCAAAGGCTAACATTAAAATTAATGTTACCACCTTTATAAAAAATAGATAAATTGCTCCACATTTAGAATGTTGTATGTAATGTATTGTCATGCCACAGGAGACTAACACGCTAAAAAAAAAAACAAAAAACCCACCTTTTCAGCTTAGATGATGTTCAGGTCATCATGACACATGCCAGCAAAATCAAAGAAATTCAGAGCTAAGATTGACATTCTGTGCGTTATCTTTTGTGCTTGAGACCCCAGGGGGTTTATAGGAGCTGTGCAATGAGTTTAGCTGAACACTGCATTAGACACAGAACATGATTTTAATTTCTTGCACTTTCTTTTACAGTTCTACAGATCTACTTGGCTGAATTCTTCACTCACATTAGTGAAATCCGCAATTTCTGTCTTAACTCTGCTGAACATCTCTGATTTTAATGGCCTAAGTGAAGCCAAAATTTGATTCAGAGACGTTACTGGGATCATACTTGATTTGAACCAGAGGCAGAATTAGACCCACAATTATTAAGCTTTCAAGTTCTCAGATCACAAAGAGTGTTTCTGCTGTATAAACCTGGCTACTTTTTCAACCAAAAGACGGATGATTTTTTTTTTTTTTTAAGCTGATAATTTTAAGTGAAATTTGAATTTGTGAAAGGTGATGGGTTTAGAGCTTTGGGATCAAAATAGGGCTCCAATTTACCTCCGTCCTATAGGTAGAGAGAAAGAAGTAGCGCTGCCCTTCCTGCAGCCTCTGCTAGGAATTACATTTCAGTATGTGCTAATTTGTTGTTTTTTTACACCCACATTCGGGTTCAGAGGAGGTGAAGGTAGAAACCAATGACAGTTATCATAACAAATGGTATTCTTTCCAATGGATTTAATCATGGGTGTGCAAGGGTTGAACGCTGCTGTAACGCCGCCCTTTACCTAGCAACATCGCTCCTGATTCTTGGGCACACACAAGAGTTGGGCTGGCATCAAAGTGCGCAATCCACCCATCACCTGGCAAGTGCTTCAGCCTCCAGCACCTTTTCACAGGACTCATGAAAACCCTCTCCTACAAAAGCAATCACTCATTTGTACACTGACAGCGCTGCATGATGCAATTTATATTGGCCAGTGCTGTAATGACACTACTGAAACTTATTCTTTATGGGCATTTCTTTGGGGGAATTTGTGAGGGATAGAGGGGACTAACCTGTGTGGTTAAATTATTAGACTCTTCTCTAAATAGTCACCTTTCCAAAATGTCTTCAATAATATATTAATCAATACGGAGCTAAGCCAGTTTCAATTACAAGAAAATTCCCATGGACACGAGCTGCTTCCTCTGTGCAACAGCTTATTTTCAAAGCTGCATATGCTGGAGGCTACAGAATAATACTCTAGAAAACAGGTGATTTGTGTGTATTTGGCACTTTTCTCCACTTCCTCTTTTTATCTGGTTTAACAAAAAAAGAAATGAAGCCTCTTGCAGGTATATGTCTTGGATAGCACACTAGCGAGCAGAGCCTGAAGCAGCAAAGCTGGCACTGCCAACTGCAGGCACACGGCGTGGGTCAGTGCCCCCCGCCGCCATGGGCAGCTGCTGCTCTGCACCCTGGGCTTTGCGAGGAATTCCACCTTTTCCCAACCCTTTAGAAGCAAAACCTCACGCGCCCATAAAAGCAGAGATAGAAAACTAATACAGTGCACAACTGAAGAGCAAACTGGAGGCTTGTGCTTTGACAGAACAAGAAGATTGATTGTGATTTTATTGCTTATTATTGCCATCTGCATCTATTAGGTGTAAATAGAGGAGACTGTAAACAGAATTGAAATTATGTCGGTGATTCAGATGGGAAGAGAGTGGGGCTGATTACAGTCAGAGCTGTCACCACACACTCTTAACGGACAAGGAAGGGATCTAGACAGGCAACACGAAGAGGACAAGGCCAGGGCCTGCTTCTTCTCACACCACAGCAAGTCTCCCTGGGTTCGCACACGGGCAGAGATGCAACACACTGACCCCGTGCTTTGCCTCGAAGAGCAGACTGGATTTAGCTCTTACTTCCCTCTCCCTCATTTTATTTCAGCTGTGTCTTCCTTGATTTACTTTGGAAAACACAGATTGAATTAGACTCCTCCAGAGCTACTGATTAACTGATTACTACAGCAGAAATTGGCTTCTTGCCCCATGCCGAAACGAAAATCTGAGGACTGGGTTCTCTACTGGGATAACCCCCACAGGAATAAGGAAGAAGACCTGGGCCCATAGTCAAGCTTTTCAGAATGCAATCTGCCTTTAGATCCCACCAAACTCAAATTTCAAATGCCATCTTCTTTTTGTGCAAAAACTGCCTGCATCCAAAGGAAGGAAAATGGAAAACAGAGGCCTTTTGTAGGTTTTCTCTTGCTGTTCCCCTTGCTCCCTTACACACGTTTCTCTACCCCGGCTATCTTTTCTTTCTCTCACCATGAATATGTTGGGTTTCCTTCCTCCAACGTCCCCTCCTCTTCTCTTTCTACAGACAATTTTATAGCTGCCCTGATCCCACTAACAGCTCTGGGCTTTTTATGCTCTCTAGGTCTTCTCTTCTTGCAGATGGAGTGATAGCTTTTAACAGGTGCAGCTAGGCTGACTTTTTCCCCCACTTCTGCTCCTACAGAAACAGAAGCCAGGGAACAAAACTTTGGCCAGGTGCTGCGTTCAGGCAGCCGGCCCTGCAGGCACCAGGTCTAACAGGGCAGTCCTGGAAGCCCTGGCACTTCTGCAATACAGGTTTTGGCATTTAGTGGCACCTGAAATCACTGTTGTCTGCTAGATTCTGTTTAAGCAGAACAGACCCACAGGGACCCATCTGAGCTATTTCTATGTTTATTGCAGGCAATAAATCTAAGACAACTTTCCAGATTAATGGTCGTCCAAATGTGGGTGACTTGGGCTTTTATTCAGGCTACACAAGGCTCACAATGGTAAATTGAAAGCGTAATGATTTCTGTGAGCATCCTTCTCTGAAAGGCTCTCTCAGTGTAGCTAAGGATCATATCTGCCCTCAATTAATAATTAATCCACTAGTGAAAGTCTCAAGGTGAGGATCCAGCAGCAGGCAAGGCAGCCTGACGGACCAAGGCACTTGTACCATTAAAGTGACAGAGATAAATCCTTGTTTGAAATATTAATTTGAAAAGGCTCTCTCCGTAATAGATTCAACACTGACTCAGCCCATATTTGAATAGATTTATCCCAACAGGAGCAGGTGGCAGAAGGAAAGGGGAAACAAAAAACACATATTTTTAAAAATAAATAAGACTTTGATTTTTAATAGTGCATAAAGGCTTTAAATTCACACACTCTTCACCTTGAATGTTGTGGAGTTCAAAGAACTACCTTATATGAACTTTAAGTATATGATTAATATTTAAAATCTAAAGGGATTAATATTTGTACTGTCAGCTCTTCATGGATTGTTTTGTGGCATCTACAAATAATGAATTATTAGAGAACAAACATGAAAAAATAATTGATTTTAAGGCATAAACAACTGCACTTCATTCTGGAGGAGTGCCCAGAAAAGCTGCTCTGAAATCCCCCTGCTTTCGCCTGATAAATACGTTAAAGAATCATGAAACAAAGCCTCCAAACAAATTATGACTACTTATCTCTTACGTGTCCTTCCCTTTTGCAAGCTTTTTTCTGCCCTGTGAATTTGGCATTGGTGCCCAGGTGCAGTAATGTATGGCTCGTTCTTATAAAGTAATTACAACTGGAAATCACACCTCCAAACTCCTCATAAATAATAGCCTCAATATTGCTGGGTTAGTTCTTGGGCCACTGAAGGCATTTTCTCCCACATTTGGTTTGGGGAGTGAGGATCTGATTAGACAGTGGCTCTCAGATTCCTTACCTCATCTGTTCAGGTATTTGAGGTTTTCATTCAAGTTGTTATGCTGGGAGAGTTACAAGCCCTGTCTGTTTTTTCACAGGCCCTTCTTAGGAGCTGAAGAAGGGGAAAACTCAAGACCTGACATGTTGCTACAGCCTTCTACCGTTAGCTTTGACTCAACAGAAATTAGATGGTACAAATCAAGGTTGCAATTGAAATGGAGTCAAAATCAATGAATTAACAGTGATTCTGAGCTGAGTCACCACCCAATCAAGTCATCAAATTAATACAGCCAGTCACCAAATAATATGATTATAGAGCACAGCCAGTTCTTAAAACTATGGAAGAACACACTACTCACCCTGAGAACTTAAGGAAGCGCTGTCCAGTTAAACCAAGCCCCCAACTACAGCACGCTGCTGGTAGCAGAGTCCAACCAGCTGCACCGTTGCGAACAAGAAACGTGTGACTTCTTATATGTTAGGACTCGGAGCCTGGGTAAAGTCCTGAAGTTCATATACACTTCACAGCCATGTGTTTTCTAATTCCATAGTTTACTGACTTTTGCTACAGTAACTTTCATAATTTCTCTTGGTTATTTTAACAACACTTTCTCTGCCATGAAGATGACCACATTATTTAATAAGGAAGGACAAATAAAAGACAAACAAAGATTTGAGATTTCCATTTTTAAGGAATCTCACAAATGCATGCTAACATCTGGACTCACACATACCAGTTTCTGTCCCAAAACAAGTATACACACACACACACACAGGACAGATAGAAAAGGGAAGTATCTCTAATCTTCAAGGAAAGTGAGAGACAAATACACAGGATAAAGAGAAGGTATCCCAAAATCAGGCTTGCAAATTGTACGGAGAGGTGATAAGGACTTGGTGTGAACCAGGTCTGGAAGGCCTGAAATTATTAGCCACATAGCAGAGCCCTCAGCCCGCTCCCCAGTGTAACCAGGGGATCCCCACTCGCCGCGACACCTTACAACAAAGTTAGATCCTTCGTGTCAGTTAGGACATTGGTCCTTCATCAGTGAGGTAGTAAATCTTAATCCTAGCAAGTTTTAATCCACAAGTGGAGATATGCTTTAGATTATTATTATTAATTCAATTTAAGGTAGGCTCTTTTTCTCTTGCTGGGACTCATAGTGCTAGAGGGATGGAGATACACCAAGTGGGTCTTCCTTCCACCTTGAATCACAGAGCAGAGGGGAAGAGTGATGCTAACGTGGATCTACCCGCAACAACCAAATCCCTTCTCACTCAGCGCTTTTCTCCGAGAAGGTGCTCACATCACCCCAACCCTGCTATCACCAGAAGATTTGCCAAATGTAGGCTATCTTATTGGCTGATCTACTTGCAGAGTTTTATTTCAGAAGTCACCATAAAAAGCAGAATGTTTTAAAATATAACTGTATAGTGCAGCTATACACTGTTAGCCAAAGATCTCCGTACTTGAACCCCACGCAGTCGGACGGCATGATCGGAGTGCTTGAGAGGGTCAGTTCAGTGATGCCAGCATATAAATCATCGGTCTTGCAACAACATCGATGATAAAACTAACAGCCTGTGGTAGATACCCCCAGTAAACTTTATGCAAGGAGGGAAAATGATAGACTGATATATCAGTGGGGTAGAATAAAGGTAAAACACCTGCCATGTTTCAAAGTTCAACTTTACCTGGACATTTTTTATACTCCTACAGGGTCTTGTTTTTAACTCCAAAAGCCATCTTGACTTGGATCATATGAACAACCCTTAGAATTTAACCAATCTACTCACATGCTTAGAATTATGAAAATTATTTTGTTGGATTAGGACTGAGTAGTTCTGGAAGTTCTCATGCATCCTAACCACTGAGCACGCAGAAGATATCTTCATTATTGAGACTTAATCTAAAACCAGACTGCACTGAAACCAAGCTAAACAAAACTGATATCTAAACAGCATAATCTGCTGAACGCAAAAGGACTGGAGAATCAGCCAGTATAATTCGGGGATTTGAAAATTAGCCCGTATAATTTGGATATTCTCCAGGCCTTAAATTGGATCTACTTCCTGAACCCCCCAGAGTTATAACTTGGATGTCAAAAAATCAGCTTCTCAAAATACTTCACTGGCACATGGTACAACAACGCTGTGAGCCAGAAGTCCATTCCACTGCAGACAAAGGTGGCCAAAATTCTAGGCAGGAGGATTTTGTCTAAGAAAATGCACATTCGAGTGAATTTAAAAAACTGGAGATGTGTTTTTCAGAAAAATATTGATCAAATCACTGAAACGTTTCATTAAGAGAAGTTCAGTGTTCTGATATTTAAATAATAGTTAAAATACTCGGGGTGTCATGATTATTGTAGTATAGAAACATCACTATTGCAATACGCTACTCTGCACATTACAACTGTATATTACAGTTGCATGTGAGTACAATCTAAAAGCTGAATCAGTGTTGTTTTGACTTTGCTGAAATATTTTGATAGGATTGAAGGAAAATATCATTTCAATTTTTCCTTGAAACAATGTTTCAGTGCAAACTGAAACAGTGTAGAGCAGTGTTTGCTCTACACTATTTTCCCTTTCCTTTCCCATTCAGAAAAAGAATTCTAGTTTCCAACCACTTTTATTTGGAAAAATAATGATAAACCCCATGAAAGCAAGGAAGGAAGAAGAATGATGTGGGAGCCTTTGTCACAATATTCCAATAACTGACTGCAAGTTATTACAACAGAAATGAGTCTAATTCTCTCTGATTTTCACTTACGTCGCCACACTCCGCGCCAGCTTCGATTTTTCACCCTCCGAGTTTCCAGTTGGGCTGCTGTGCATATGGGGAGGCACTTCAAAGAGCAGGGGAGCAGATGGTAGGGCAAGCAGGTCTAATGAGTGATACAACCTTTTGCTATGAACCTTGTTGTACCTGAGCCCTTAACCCACAGCAGCAGCAGCAC
Organism: Tinamus guttatus; assembly: GCF_000705375.1. Next base: position 230,925 of record NW_010578543.1, on the reverse strand, counting down.
TAATGTTGGAGAAGTGTTAGGCTGGCAAGTCAAGAGTCAGGCTCAGAAATGCTACCAACAACACTGATACCCACCTCAGAGGTCACTCCCATCTCCATGAGTTTGGATCTGAGCCACAGAGCTCCCTCAAAAGCAGCAGCCTCTTCTTCATTCCTCTCCTCCACACAGTGTTCACCAGCTTCAACCCCAAATCACTGGTTTGGTGACACAATACGACAAATCAAGTCTTTCAGCACTTGCCAGCTCAAGAATCATAAGGCATTCCAGCTTGTGGTTTTTTTTTTTTTTCCCCTCAAAGAATACCTGATTTTTATTTATATTCCTAAGACTCCCACAAATAGAGAAAATAGGTTGGTAGTTATACAGAAAAAAAAGTGTTGGTGGGAACACAGATAGCACACAGATTGCTTTTCCAAAGAAGGGAATGAATTAAGCCACTTTGCTCTTTCTTGGGCTTCCAAACAATACGTTCTATAGGGAAACTGAAGATAATTCGTCTATGTATTATTTAGGTATGATTACAGTATATTAAAACAACGATATTGTTGCTGTGGTCTAAGGATATAAACAAGGAACATATGTAGGGAGATAAAACTTTTATTAGATAAACTGGCACATATAGAAAAAGAGTATTTAGAAGAAACAAAACTTCAGGAACTCAGGCCCTGCTCCATTGATCTGAGCAATTACATGGCTTAAAGCTTGCCTGTTTTGCCCAGCTGTGCCAGTTAGTCCAATAAAATATATTAACTCTCCCACTAACCTTTCAAATAATGAAAATTTGTGCTCCTATGGACTTATTCTTAGATATGGAAATGGAGAGAAGAGAGAGAAGAAATAAGGTTAGCAGCTGGAAGATTTTTGTCCATAAAAGCTTTCAAACAGTTTATGCTAATGCCCTCCTAACTTCCAACATGAGCTTCCAGCAAAACTGTATAATTTTCAGTGAAACAAGATTACTCATGTGGAGACTAAGCAAATTCAGTGACTTGCTGCTGTCAAACTGGACTTGTATTTTATGCCTATAAAAGATTCCAATTACCTGTTAAGTGCAAACAACTGATTTAAGGGTGCAGTGTATCACCTAGCCGACCCTGTCAAAAATACTTGGTCCATTAAGCAAAATTATTAGTTATCCTTGTTAAGTGTTGGTGATGGACGTGACAGCATCCTACTTAGTCAAGCACAGACTCTTTCAGAAGTCACTGGAGTATGTCATTTCAAGGCATGTTAGTTATTGTGGATGCCTTGGTAAGGTATGTTCTCGGGGTATCATAATGAATATTTTCCTAGCCTTGCAAGAACATCTAAAGTGCTCACACTGATGGAATAATTTAGAGTGAGGCTGAAGGGACACTAACTAATGACTGCCTTGTGATTCTGTGATGTGTAAGAAGTGCATGTTTGTGTTGCTACAGTGGTTGACACACAATACCAGCAAGCGAGCAACCCTTCAGGCTCATTTCTAAACCACACAGCTGATGCTCACTTCAGAGGGAGACAGGGAGCAGCAGGTAGTTCCCTTTCTCTAAAAAGGAAAGTATTCGAGTATGAAATAATCCCTCAGAAATGGAGGAAATGGGGGAGGACCACTTGCCTACAGTCTACTTTGAGACATCTCAAAGAAGGAAAGAGAAAAAAAAATAATCAACTTGGATGTTAACAGTTTTATAAATAAGCAATTTTAAAATTTCTGTGCTAAGAATGGAGATGAATACATAGCATAATATTTTGAAATGCTCCTCACATACAGGTCAGTGGTGAAGTTTAAGCGTAAACAAACTTGTGGAAGCAAAAGGTTTACATGCTGGTCAGCTTTTGCATTTACAAATATGATCTAAGTGCCCTCAAAAGGAGTCATGAAAAACAAAAAAACAGTGCTTGGTGCATGTTGCTATACACTCTTGTTATCAGATTTGATGTATATGAGTCAGGGCTTTAAAGCAGCCAGGGTTTGCTGGCTGGGTGCCCAAAGCTGCACTGCTCATCTCTAGTTGCCTGTGTTCAAGACAGAATCCAGAATGCATATAGAAATGTCGGCACTATTCTTCCCTTTAGTGTCTGTACATCTGGCTTCATTTGCCTGGTGTTTAAAAGAAAATCACATTTTTTCTTCTGCAAATGGAAAGAACGTACCAGGGCCAGCCGTCGGTAGGCTTCTTCAGTGCTTGCTATAATTAAACAATTGTTAGGAGAAAAGATTTACTATAAATAGCATTGCCAAAAAATCTGACTCATTTGTCACCCACCTAATGAGATTGTTCCTTTTCATGTTTTTTTCCTACATGTCTGAACTGCTGCTGACTCTTTAAAAAAGAAAAAAAAAATAAGTAACACTGATGAAAACAGGAAAGCAAGAGTTGTGTGTGACAAACTTAGACGGCAATCAGAAAACTCCCAAATCAGGGGATTTGCAGGTTGATTAAATGGAACTGAACACAGGGGAATTCTAATTCTTCTGCAGGCAGATCTTGAGGTTCACCAACCTTCAATGGGCTGCAGGGTTTGCCCCTAACCCCTAAACCCATCCAGTCTTGGCAGCTCAGAAATCTTCCATTAAATGCCTATCTTTATGCACTTGCCCAAACTTCCCTCCTCATCTTGCAAAAGAAGTTAGTATCTACAGATTCTGCAGTAGTGCAGCACTCACAACACGGTGCACATGTTTAATCAGCCTTCTTAGCACGTCTGCCGAAGGGCCTGCCAGGGCGCCTAATCCCATGGTGAGGCCTGTCAAAACACGGTAACTTTGCACTACAAGTGCCCCACCATGCACCTGAATAGGCTCATTGGCCAGGAAAGGAAGCCTGATTCATTATAATTGACAAAAAAAAAGGGGAGGGAGGAAGAGAAATCCTACACACACAAAGCACTGAATGCCGCACAAGTAAAAAAATTTCTCCCACCTAGGGACAATCCCCAAACGGAGCCGCTGCTATGAGGGAATCACTCGGAGAGGCCTCCCACACAGCGCAAGGTACCGATATGCCAGGCCTGTGGGTGGCCCTGTAAGAGACCTGAGGGGGAACAGCAAAGGCTGGGAAGCAAGCACTAAGCACTGAAAAAAAAATAGAAAAAAAAAAAAGAAAGAAAAAAAAAAGAAAAAAGACCCGGGGCAAGAGCAGGAAGACACTGGAATTGGGCAAAACAGCCCTGAAAGGAGATCACAAAGTGAGGTGACTGACTGCCCTGGGGCTTGGAGCAGCACCCAAATAGCGTGCGGTAGAAACGGCACGGATGGAAGGGCTTAGAGGGCACGTGTGGGTCGGGGGACACGTGCTCCCACCACCACCGCTGCCCCAGGCCGCAGCTCAGCGGGACCCGGCAGCTCCCGCCGCGCTCGGCCTTATAAAAAGCGCCTGTTGCTAAGGGCAGGCTCGCTGGCAGGCACCTCGACGCAGCAATTGCCAAAAGGTGTCTTTTCTGCTTCTGACTTATTCAAACTTCTGTAAATTACCAGCTAAAAATGCCCTGCTTTTCACAGGTTTTAATTAAGATTGCTTTCCCCCGCAGGATGAGTAATATTGAAAATAGCCTGAAAAATGAGTCCCCTTGTTGCCAGGTGAGTTTCTCCAAACACACCCAGCCTCGATAATGAAGTGAAATTCTTATCATCGCGTCAGGTGGTAGCTAATTAGTATATTTTCTTAATTAAAATGCTCTTCCTATTGAGGTTTTCTTCAAGAAGGCCAAAGAGGGCATTTTGCTGCTATGACCACTGAAAATCAAAATGTCCTATTAGAGGGAAGGGACATCTGCTCTGGGATTCAAAGCCTGCTAGAAACTTGCTGAGAACATTGTGTGCAAGTCTGCAGCAGCAACTAGAGCCATTCAGAATAAGAGCTTTAAGACCAAAGGATTTAAATTACAGAGGGCTGGAAGCTCTGCCAATATACCAGTCCACAGGAGAGGTGCCACTGTAACTGACATTAGCAAATACGCATCAGTCTCATGGAAAACGTTATAAAAATGCAGGACAGTTCTCTCTAATTTTTGCTTTAAAATAATTTTACAAACTCTCCAAATCTTCTTCCTGTTGTTTTTCAGCATCTATAGGTCTTTTAATAAGAAATTCTTCTAACTCTATTTCATGGCTTTGCAGTTAGCGTGTTACTCGAGCTCTCACATACGCTATTCATATTGCCCGCAGTCGGGTGGGGGCTCGGCCAGCCCCTGGTTAGGACCTCAGCACAACACACTGAAAGGCTGGGAGAGCCGGGCAGGGGGCTCATCCGGGCGCCACCAAAGAGCTGAAGGAGGACGGGTTTGCTGTATTTTTAATCACGTTCACGTCCCCCCCACTTAGTTCTCCCCGCAGCAAACGTGTACAGAGCTATTCTGAAACCTTTACTGGGAAGAGAAAAAGTAAAAATGCCAGCAGCCGAATCATTTGCAGGAGGAAACATAACAGCTTTTCCCCTTTTTCTCACTTTCCTGTCAATGGTGCTCAGATAACACAGAAACTCAAGTCTTTCAAATGCTTCAAGCTACTTGAAAGTCCCTTGGAAGTGTCTCGTCTTGCCTTTACCAGGTTCAACTTCACCTCTGAGTGCCGCAGAAAGGGAAGCAGGAGCGGCCACTCTGCTCCCGCCTGTCTCTCCATGTCTGAGAGCGCAGAAAGGAGCTGTCACACCAGCAGCTCTCCATCACTGCGCTGTGCCGGGGTCACCGCTGCCTTTCACCTATTAGAGACAACTGTGGGCTTTGTTGGCAGTGCGCAGTGTTTCCTTCCCCTTTCTTTTGAGGTGTAACGTATAACCTTGTCAAAGAGCTAAATATACTGCAAGCTCTCATAAGAAATGGAGAAGTGTCAGGGACCAAATACTTTCACACTGATTTTATAATAAGTTTTAGGATTTTTTTTTTTTAAATATCAATTTGAGGGCTTGCAGAAGCAGTTAATTTTCCCTTCTGGTACAGTGGCTCAGGGTTGTGAATCAATTTTTCACACAAACTCAGATGAAATCCTGGCCCTAGTACGAAATCCTGCTCCAATGGCAGTTTGTGACTGATAGCACTGGAGGGCAGAAGCCATTTCCTTGAATGAGGTACCCCTCATGCGGATCTGCATAGAGGAGGGATAGGAACCGGCTGTTGCAAGTGTCTCTTCTAGTACCAGAGTGAGGGATCAACTACTGAGTCTATTCAGACCCGCGTTCGAAACGAAGGCAAAGAGGTGACGCTTGGCTCAGTGGGTAGCAGAGCAGTAAGCAAGTCTTTAAAGCTTTCTAAGCCAATTCCCACACTGCCTTTATGAAGCCAGGTCTCATGTTAGCTACAGACCCTTTCTAATTCTCCAGTGCAGCTCCTCATTCACCCTCTCTGCTTTGTATCTGCCTGCAGACTTTTCAGTGTAATTCCTAGCTAGACCATGCTGATGTGCTCCAAAGAACAGACTCAACAGTCATTTAAAGGGCTCTCTGTGATGCTTGTGTGCTTCATCTGGGCTGACCCTAAGAAATGGCTTCAGAATTGCCCATGATGAGAGTAGCAACTGGCCTCTGGATTTACACAGGAGGAGGCAACAGATGAACACAGGACTGTACGAGGGCAAGTGCCGAACGCTGTGTGTTTGCTCCCACCTCTGGAGCAGGAGCACAGACATCTCCTACAGCTCCGTGCTGCTCCGTGGCTGAGCGCGGCACGGCGGGTTCAGCCCAGGCGCAGGCACCTCCTGCTCCGCTCGCAGCGGCGCTGCGTGGTCAGCGCTTCGGCCCTCGTGATCTGTCCGACACTTCTGTGGCCTCAGCCCTGCGGCTGGTGTGACACCGTAGCCAGGGAAGCAGCAGGGCAGGCGGAGAGCGCTCAGGACACCCATGGCACAGCCCCCCGGACCTCCCTCCTTTGTGAAGTGCTTTGATTTCTACTGATGCAAGAAGTCCCCAGGGCTTTCAAGTTTGTTTTTTTTTTTTTCCAGTGCTTTCCTAGAGTTAACACAGAGTTTTCTTTAGCCTCTGTGGCTTTCTAGGAGTTCTCATAGAACTTTTTCAGAAGTTTCCTAATGCTTTCCAGGCATTTTCACTGGTCTTGCTAAGAATTATTGCCATGCTTTTTGGAAATTTTCTTGGTGCTTTCTAGGAATCTTCCCTGAGGCAATCTCCCCAAGCTTTCTACAGTTTTTGCCAGTCTTTTCTAGAAATCCCTCCCTGCTTTTTAGCATTTGCTTGGAGCTTTCTAGGAATTCCTTTCTAGCATTTTTTTTTCCAGTGTCTCAATTGCTTTCTGAGAATTTCTTGGAATTTTCTAGGAAATCTCTGGAGCTTTCTAGGAATATTCTAGTGCTTTCTAGGGATTCCTGGATCTAGATCCTTTCTAGGAAATCGGGAGCCACAAGAAGCAGGGAGCAGCTGCCTCTCGCAGGTGTCCATCACAAGGCACTGCAGCCCACGCTCACACTGCCATGACCTTGACAGACTTCAGCGCAGGTCTCTGGCAGCCCTGCTGCTGGCTGCCACTCGGCACTTGCCTGGAAAGACTGCCAGTGTGCTCTGTTTGCCCATCCCACACGAAGAGGAGCCAGCAGGCCTGGCTCTGTGTCCAGTCCCGGGTGCGTTCTGGAGAGACCCACCTTCCCTGCACCGTTAGTGACTGCACGTTCCTGCCAAGCCGCAAATGGAGGGTCCAGGTTGGGAAGCCTGCTCAGAAGCCGCCCTGACGACATGTGGTGCCTCCAGCTTCGCGGGATGCTCTCAGCAGTCCCTCTCTGCTCCTGCTGCACGGCTCCAACGCTATCCTGCTCAGCCTCCAGGCTGCTGGGGCCCTCCAACGAGCCCATGGCCCTGTACGAGCTTTGGCTGAGCTCCTGTGCGTCTTGCTCAAACCTCAACCAACCAGTGCCCAGCACATTTACAGACACTATTCAAATACACATTTCAGGCCTTCCATAAGGAGATATAGAGTGTGTTTACATAGATATGGATTTAAAGGACCCTACGGGGAACTCATTCACCAAGATCTTCAGAACTTTTTGAAAAATCCTATCTGCAGAGTCAGAAGCAGAAAACATTTTCAACACTCCAAAGGGAGTCAGATACAAAAGTGCACAACCCTCCAAACCAAAACATTTAAATGTAGCAGGTGCCTTTCTACATATTCTGTTACTTCAACAGCAATAAAGTACATGATTATGCAAAAGCCATACAAGAACTGAATTATCACTCATTACTAATAGTGATTGCTTGTAAAAAAAAAAAAAAAAATTACTACCTGGTATATATTAAACACAGGGCAAAGTCTATACAGCAAAATAAATGTACAAAACCCCACAGCAGGATCTCCTATTTCCCTTTTTGAGTGCATAATTAGCACTCAAGGATTTTTTTTTTATGCAGCGTCTCCAAGGAGTACACATGCATCCTTTGAGTTTAACAGGTTCAGTGTTTGGAATCAAGCTTACATTATTCTGCTTCCTCCTTGATAGAAAAGAAATATATTTAAAAGTACAACTTTTATCCATGCTTTTTTTAATAAATGAAGTCAGTATTTGTCAGGAATCATAAAGGTACTTCTCTGACACAAAATCTGAAGCCACAACTTAGAGAGGACATATCTGCTAATTGCAAGTTCTATTTTTGACAGATGTTCAATATGTAGTAATGATCTGCTGCTTTGACTAATCCAGCCAAATCAACAGCTTTAGACAGAATTCAAAGGCCATTTCAGGGAACTCAGCCAACATTTATTTCACTGGATTCAAAATCAACAAAACCCCATCTCTTGTGCTCGTAAATCCAAGCATGCATAATGTAAAATACGAACTGTCACACTCCTTCCATAATCAAGCTGACCAGACCTACAACAAATAAATAAATAAATGGAGAAAATATGGCTAGCTTTATTGCCCATGGGCTCAATATTTACCACTTTATGTACCATCTGAGCTGTTTCCTGTAATCAGCCAGGCACATGGCAAATTTATTCTCACGAGACGTTATCACCATGACAACTTTATCAGAATAAATTATGAAACACAACACTTGGGGCAAGCAGAATTTGGGCACGGGTTTGCAATATTATTGTATTAGTTATTCTTTTATCAATGCTTTAAGTGCCCAGTGGAGAGGAGGCCATTAAAAAAAGCCCTGCAATCCACGTCTGTTGAAATAACAATAAAAAATGTAAAAACTTTACAAAGAGAAAAGGAATAAAGCCATTAGGCTGAAAAATGGGCAATCAAAGCAGCTATTGCGCTCGGCAGATGGAAAAGCAGCAGGTGCCATAGTGCGATGGGACCTGGCCTCCCATCATGCGCTCTCTACAATGATGCAGGCTGACAGGGAAGGGAATTAATGTGTCGGAGCAGGTACTTTCTGTCCATTAGCTGATTCTTAATACATCCATACAGACTGCTACCTCTGCTTCTTGGATGAAATGACTAACAATCCGCTGCGCAAAAAGTTGTATGAGGAAGGACAGCGGCAGGTGACCCGCCTGTCACTGTCCCAGATTAACAGCGTATAAGTGACCAAGCAAACCCCACTGCACCCCAACCTGGGATTAGAGATTGCAGCCTATGAATAAATTATTGGAATGCAGATGTCTGGAATACATTAAGGTGCCGCACGCTGGATGGGCTCCGCTGGGGGGAAACGCTGATGAATAGAATTTTCAAGCCCAAATTAACGCTGGCAAGCGAGCGCACGCAGTGTGTGGAGCACGATAACACACCCACACCCACCTTTTATCTGGGAAAATCCCTTGCTACAAAAAGGACAATTTCTGCTCTACGAGCTCCATTGCTCTGCTGGCCCGCGATACAGCACTCGGAATATTCGAGCCGGTTTGCTTTTCTCACTGCCGCCGCAAACGACAAAAAACGCAGCCATGGAACTCATAAAAATCAGAACCAAATCGACACAGAGTCTGAGAGGTTCCAATTTGTTCAAGGCAGCCAGTCCCCTTCGCCGGCCATCTGTGCGCTTCGCTGCTAAGTTCAGGGATGTCGAGAATGATAAGCACAAGAATTACTTTTGGCAGCCACACAGTGACACACTTTGCAGTCCTGCCTCTGACACAGCATTTCCAAGGAGCCGAAAGCTGCGAAAGGACCAGGGTTGCACTGACTGGAACAAACGGGAACTTTATTTCCACAAACACAAGCTCTAAAAGGCTCCGTTAGTATTTGTGATGGGCTACCAAAAAACAAGCAAACAAAAAAGTGAGCTATGTCTATCTGAGGTATTTAATATGAATTTGGCAAAGCCCTACATCAAGCTTCTGTTTGCCACCAACATGGAACATTTCCATGTATCAAAATATTTTCTTTTGGAATTTATAGCAGCTTTAGAATATACTGTCTTCAAAAATATTTTATTTTTTCAGTATGAAAAGCAAACAAAACATTAACGATGTCAGAACCCTGCGGCAATTTCCAGTTTCTTACAATATATTTTTTCATAATGATCATAAAAAAAAGGCAAGTCACTACTAAATAACAGAAAAGATGGCAAATTCACCCAGATTAGACAATTCATCCTTTGCTCTCAGACTGTTATTATGTAAAGAACAAACAACAACCTAAATTACAAAGAGTGTGTCAATTTTCATTTGAATTCCCTGGATTTTTAAAACACATGTTATAAACATAATTAATATTCCTTTTTCCCCCTAATGTTATTGCTTGTGATATATCTTTCTACCCTAGAGATAAGAATTATTTCCTTGTAAGTATTTCAGTTTCTGAAAAAGTATAGACTATTATTTTGTCAATATATCCTCCAGAAGCTCCGTGTTTATTGCATTCCTAATTGCAGCACATCAAGAGACATATTTTTGAGGCATATTCTACTCTTTGGAAGAGACACAACAGATGACCCAGTGGTTGTACTTGGGCCCTTCAGAACAACCTACCAGGCACATCTGCAACAGTCACATTTTAAAGTCCTTGCTTACAACCGTAAATCTTCCACATTTTTGTAGTTTAAAATTTGCTTGAGGATATCAAGGATAGCTCATTTGTTTTGCACTGAAACAAAGCATACTAAAAATTAAGCATGTTTTGCTGAATAAAGCATGAGCAACCCTGGTCAAAGAATCAATTTGGGAATCTGGGGACAGCACCTTTTGTTCCTGGCTTATCTCGGGAGCAATAGAGAGCCAACATGAAGGTAAGAAATACCACTGGAGCAGGCAAGACTGCTCACGGTAATGAGTCACCGAACCTGCACACCTCCAATGAGAGCCTGTTTCTACCTCAAGCAAATCTATTCACTTAAAAGAAAGACATGAGAAGCAGGTGAGCCCAGGAAGAGCAATCAGTATCACAGAAATGTGAAAAAGTCTTAGCTAAAAGATTAGACACAAGGCTAGAATTAATCACGCTTCTGCTGGGGAAGTGACAGACTCCCAGCTGTCCAAATCTTGGAAATGTCCCCAAACAAATATTGTTTATCAAATTTAACCTACTCAGGTGCTTCTGTTTCTTTGTTAATGTAGCTTCAATCATGCAAGACATTGCTGAATTAAGATTTATGGTGATAAACTAAGGAGCCCCATGCTTTCCTAGAGCCCTAAGGGATGTAACTTGAGGCCTGGGCATGATATGCCTATTTCTATTCATTCTGCTTTCAGCAGCTGCTATTTAAATGTCGATTACTGGATAAATTTCCAATCATAACCTATAAGAAGTATTTCCAGTAGCATGTGGCCAGATTGATGGCACTCCAGAGCACTGCCGTCTCCCCGGGATCACCCGGTTTGCAGCCCACGTTGCTCTGCAGCGCGATGGAGAGGCGTCCAGCGGAGGGATGTGTACAAGACGCCAGCTATCCAGCCAGGCTGACGGGGTGTTTAATCCTAACCCTGACTCAGAGCTCATTTTGCAGTTAAATACAGGAGCAGACCCAAAAGAAATTGTAAAGACTTCTTTCCTTAACTTGTGGGTGAAGAGGTTTTTGCAATTGCTTTTTTGGATCATTAAGGAGACAGTTAAGATGGAGGCTGCCCACAAGCAGCGAGCGCCAGCAAGCAGAGCGCGGCGCTGCCCAGCGCCGTCCGGGACGCCGCAACGCGGGCACGGACGTACCCGTGTGCACTGCGGCCTCCCGGCAGCACGCTCATCTCCAACCCCATCGCACGTCCCCCTCAAAAAAACATCTCTCTCTGTGAAACCGATAAAATACGATTACCAAATGATATGCGTAATCATTCAGTGCCGTTACTACTGAAAGGTGATATTGCAGTGACATTGAGAAAATTGGATCTATTCTTCATACAATTATATAGCTACACTTTTCCTCTAATGCCATTCTAATTGGAAAGGAGCACTGAAATGTGAAACTGGGTGCATTTCAATATCTAATTATCACTCAGTAACTCATTCTTAAAATAGTTTTCTGGAAAAGACAGTTGCCAACAATGCTATTTTAATTCTGAAGTCTTCACTAGTATTCCTCAGAAAACGTCCTTTATTCACTTTCTATATTTCAACTACACTGAAAGATGATGGGCAATAAATGTATACAAGCACAATTTGGCCTTCCTCCCATGGAAGGACACTTGCGCTGGCCAGTCCGCCAGCCAAATACTTGTGGGCAAGACACGTTTCCTGGGGCAAGGGCTCTAAAGTGTTAAGAGATAAAAACAAACTAAATTAAAAAAACAATATAAAGGCAGCATTCTCTACATGAAACATTTGCTAGACACAGCAATAAAAGAAGTCATTTGACTTATTATAGGTAAAGTCAGCACAAAATAGGCTATATAGCCATTACAGTGCCTTAAAGAGGGCTCCTTGCAGTCGGCGTTTCTCCCTCAGGATTTAATCTGCCAACAATCAAACACAATTTAATTTTGATAACAGAGTATCTATGGGGGGTTTTGTAATGAAAAGCTTCTAAAGAACCACACAAGCAGGAGACTTGGAAGCTCAGGGGTTGCTTCTGTTTTTGCAAGGGGCACCGGCTCTACCCGGCAGCCCCTGCCAAAGCCACGGGCGGCCCCTCGCCCGGGCAGCCCGGTGGCCTCCACGTGCTGCAGCCCCCCGGCCCCTCCGGCCACAGCGTCTGCAGGGACGTCGCTCCCAGGGAAGGTCCAGAGAGCTCCTGAACTGCCTATTTTCAACATCAGGCTTAAACTTTCTAATTTTTCCTTCAAGTTAAGTTTATTCTTCTTGTTTCCAGGCTCTCTCCCCAAAAGCATGATTCAATTAAAAAACAAAATCTTCTTTACTGACTGGAGAAGCTGTATCAGGAGATGAGAGGAAGAACAGGTTTGAGATATTAGATTATCAGCATCAGGCATCCCAAATGCAGTCTAAACATGCTCCTTTCTGACAGATGCTAATCTCTCATTACATGGTCTTTAAAGACAGGGCGCAACGCCGAAAGCTTCTCCAAAGATCACGGCTCTACAGGAGAACGGCAGTTATCATTTTGCACAGCACAGAAGCGATGAAAAAAAGAAAGTCCTAATTGCTGGAAGTTGAGTAAACAGCCATATCTGCAGTCGAGCAGATCTCCAGCGAGATGGGCACAGCCAGGGAGCTCCAACATGCGGAAGCGGCAGGAGCCCAATGAATGAGGATTTTTCTAAGAGATTCCACCGCACTCCCCTCCCATGCCATCATTATGGATGAAAAGGCAGCACTTCAGGGCTGACAAATCTGCTATGTGGGGGCCACTGAAAGAGTCAATAATAATCACCATTTTTTTTTTTGCAAAAATACCTGTTTTTTAATTTTCAAAATATTAGTCTGCTAGGAAAAAAATTGTCAAATCCCTCTCAGTTGATCTAGTGCTACAAGTAACTACCACATATAGGTGTGTGCTAGTTACTGATGGGACATCAGAGATTAGGAAAAAATCTGCATTTTAGGGCGAAGAACACAACAGTGTCCTGTTTAAGTATTTCTCCTTGTAGCCAGAGAAAGGGAAGAGTGAGACATTGAAATATTAGATATCCTGAAATAGGAGCAGCATTGATTGCTTTGTTTGCAATCCAGAAGCTCCCTGGGAAAAAGGTCAAATCACTGGGCTATTCTGTACCTGAGCATGTAAGAATGAATTTCATCCATACCCTGTTGCAAGAATAGATTTCTGTGAATTTGTTCTGTGCACATCAGGAATCCTTTGCAATGATGTGAAAAAAGGCTGGTGAAATTGCTCATTTAAGATGGTTTCACTACATTTCCACCTGTTACTATCAGACTATCGTTCAACATCAGGTTTCACAATATTAACAACTGCTATAATTTTGGTTATGCAATACATTTCCAAGACTTTTGGGGTCGGAGGGGTTTTTACTTCGAAGAGGAAGAATCACATTTTCTTTCCTCATTTTTTTTTCAGGTTTGTATTTATTTATACGATTATTTATGTTTCCTTTTTCTTCCTTATTTTTATCATTTTGGGCAGCCTAATGTTAGCTTTGTTTTTGGTTTTACTT
>NW_010578543.1:185838-217456 GCF_000705375.1 Tinamus guttatus | reverse complement strand
TCAGCTCATGTTCCAGGACAGGCCAGATCACCAATACGGGATCTGTCACCCTTGCACTTAACTACTCTTCCAGCCAGAGAACTTTTCACTTGCTTGAACTTAATTTTATCTTCTTGCTATTTTAAAGCATCATTCTCTAGTTTGCTGGCATCATTCTAAAGAACAAATCAGTCTTGCAGTGTTTCTGAAGCTCTTCCTCACCTGACATCACCTGCAAGCTTAATAAACATATTAGTAGCCCCAAAGCCCAGAGAGATAGTTTGCAGGGCCCCCGATGCATCATTCCTGTTATTCAAAGCCATTAATAACTACTCTTCAATTACAGTCCCTCAAGAATTTTACAAGTGACTTCTGGAGTCTCACTCATGATTCCTAATTGTCCAAACACAATCTCAAATAGCTCCAAGATTTTTCAGCTGGTTATCCAAGTTCTCCAACCTCCAATTCTCTTTTATTTCTTATCTCTTTTCAGATGTTCTTTCCATAGAGGTTCTCTCTTACCAATATACTGATACATGTAAGTACCCCTTAAGTCCAGTGTCTGTATCTCCTCCCAGTTTTCCTCTCGATCAGAAAGTTCTACATTTCATCAACTTTATCAAGCAGCCCACGCCTCACTTTTCCATTTTCACCTGTCCATCTCTAGTGCTCACTATGCAATCCATGAGCATCCCTTTAATTGCTTCTTCATTACTGAAAGCTGCCTGCATAACATTTTAAGCAGATATTGGGCCACCTGTTTCTTCCTGGCTTCCTTTCCAACAGATGGGTGGGCAGTTCATGACCCACATTACCACACAACAGCACTGCCAGCCCCACTGGCTTTGTCATTAGAAATGGGTGATACTCAATGACCTTGTGAAAGTCTCTGGGTCTGCCTTTTGGTACATTGTGCTCATCAGGCTGCTCTATATATATTTTTATAAAAAATCTTTATTTCCATGTTTTCTGATAGCTTGTCTCTCTCCTAAATTTTCTTTGCTTTTAAAACTCTTCTTGACAAGGCAAGACTACCTCTGTCTTTTCCACAACTAACGCCATTCTTTATAATTATCTATATCTTATCAATAATATGCCTAAAAACTTTCAGTTCTCCCCCTTTACTCCCATAATCCTTCCATTATAGTACCAAAGATGCCTTTGGCATATGACATAAGAGCCATCAGAAGCACCAAGGATCTGAAGGATGCTCTAAAACTGGGTACTGGGGGGTCAATCCTCCCCTCTTTCCCAGGATATTCCCAAGTGATCACAGTGCCTCTCTACATCTAGCCAGAAGGAGAACGTCACTGACAGATGGATGCCAAAAGAAAGGGGTTAAAAACCACTCATAGTCCTACACTGAAGAAAAAACATTTCAGAATCACTATACTAATGAAGACTACTCATCTACGCTGAAGTTTATATAATCAGTTCTTGAAGATTAAAAACTCCAAATCCCATTGCAACTTCATGTTTTACTGCTCCTCTTATACAATACATGCCAAGTAATTTAGGCCATTAAAAATCCTTAGCATTTTAAATGGGATGTATAATGACGGAAAAGCACAAATTAAAATTACTTTCATCATATGAAATCTGTTTTTCTCACAGAAAAGATTAGGATTTTATATCTTTGCAGAATAGAATACAAAATGAAACAGAGAATTACCTCGTGCTTTTTGGATAACAAGAATGCATTCCCTATATATACATTTCCATAGTTCTGATTTCTTTTCAAAGTTGAAAAATATGTTCTTAAAGGAATTATAACCTTAAGATATATGGATTAACCTTTTTCAGGTTTTGCAAAAACCAGTCAAAAGATAGAGGGAATGAAAACCATACTCTAGTAAAAGGCCAGAAATAAACCTCCACACTTTAATATATCCTTGAAAGCTTGTTCTGACCATCCACATATAGGACGAATTTCATACTGAGAGAGTTTTATAGAGGAAGATAACAGAGTTATCACTTGCTAGCAGGGTTAAGATTCATTTCACTTAGCTTTAGACACGTCCTATGAAGACATCTACAGCTGCGATAATCAGTCCAGGATCTTTTTAAAGCCCAACTCGGAAATACCGGCATGTTTTAAAGGATCAGTTCAACTAACCTAGTTTGAGTGTCTGTTTCTGAATGAGGTGAACCATCCTCCTGCAGTACTTATTGGAACACTGGAAATCTAGCTCAGTTTGGAAAACTACTTTTGGACTACTTTGGAATTTTGGCACTACTACATTCTGGAGATATCTTAAAATCAAGAAGAAATTAAGCACATTCAAAGGCTCTAGAAGAAGTAAGATAGATGAAGAGCAAAGACAGAAATAAGTAGAGACCTAAAAGATGTCAATACCATATCCGTAAATGAAGAATTGCTAATAATTCAGAGAAATGTTACATTCAGTGAATTCCAGATTATGCAGATAGTTCCAGCATTCCCTTTTAAATAATATTTTTTCCACAAATTTATTTATATTCCCCCATTTGTTTTTGCAGGAATACCAAGGCAGAGGGCTTTAAGCAAACAGTCCTCTTTTTAAGACTCCTGTTCAAAGCCCTACTAGAATCAAAACCCCAGGAAAAGAATTTATCTTACTTCTCTTTGAAAAATACTTCCTTTTAAAGCAATACTAAATACTAATTCACCAGAAATATTCATTAAATAAATGCGAAGGAGAACAATATTTTCCCAATCCACACTGTACAGAACTACATAAACGTGAATCGGAATCTCTTTTTATCTATGGCACACAAAGATTAATATTGCTGCTATTTATGATTTTTAGTTTCCCTCTGTTTCAACAAAGTTTTTTTTTGGGCCAGGATTGACTAAAGTGGTATTATAATGCTTGATAAAATATTTGTTACTTCTAAGAGTGAAGAGAAAACCTCAGGAACATCTGACAGCTCATCCGCTTGCAAGTTGCTGCACTCGCATCTATTTTTAACCTGCATTGACTCACACTAGGGACTAAAAATATGTTATCACATTTTTAATTGGTGAGGGAAAACTTAGTCAATAATAGCTAAAATAAAATGCTGTATTAGTATAAAATGGTGATGCAGATGAAATTCTGTTTGCATAATCAAAGGTACATCACGAACAAAGTAAAGCCAACTGACCTGCGCTGGTTATTTCTGCTAAAGTAGAATTGTGCTTTAGCTGCACTGCTGATTACCAAGTCACTGGAGTGACAAACGTGCTCTCACAAACCTGCATAAATACCCGCTGATAATCCAGTGACCAAAAGGAGAAAAGTAAAACATCAGCACTATACTTATTTACCACAGACCCACTACTCTGCAGGTTATAGGGATGTTTGGCTTTATCGAGTTAGACAACGTTAACAAGAGCTCTTTTGAAAGACATTTTTTCTGTGAAGTTTCAACGAGCACATGCTAAGGGGTTTTGCCTTGACAGCAACATATTGATATCTTTATTCATCTTCTTCCTTTCACATACCCTCCGGGCATCCTTGGAAATATCTGCCCCCCTCTCTAGATTCACACCACCGCACTATGAAATCCAATGTACCTCCAATCATCTTAATAGGTCCAGACTCAAGTATTAACTGCTTTAGCCCAAAGGATGACAGGGGATTTGACAACCTCATATGTTTCAGGAGAGAAATCCTGCTAAGAGACAGATGAGCTACTCCAGCACATTTCCATTTCCTACTGCCCCCTCTCATTTTTAGAGGCATCTTTTTTTCACCAAAATGGAAAACATCCCTCCAAGTTCTATATGGAGCTAAATCATGTGAGCTGAAGCAACTAGGAGATGAAAGGACATTTAAGAAATGACCCAGGGAAAACCAGTTTACTTTCCAATTTAAATATTTAAGTTGCACTACTTACCACATCACTCTACTAAAATGGAGATTATTAACCAAAAGTACGAACATAACTGGAAACCCATTTACTGTATACCCCCAGTCTAACTGTGCTTGGACGCTTCGCCAGGGAAAGGCAATCCTTTATAATCTAACACAGATCCAAAGCTGTGCATTAAACATACCCAAGTAATTCATGTTAAGAGCAACATCACAGGGAAAAAACACCTAGGAAAATTCTCTTTATCAGATACCTCTGCACAGATGTTAATAATGTGTTCCTGAACTCCTGGTATCCATAAGTAATAATGACTTCTCATTAAATAAGTAGAGACTGCTACAAGTCCTACTGTTGAAAAGTAAAGGAGGAGCAAGATTGTACAACCAGAATATCATTTTGAAACCTCTGAATCTGCACTACCAGAGAATGCAGGCTGCCTGCATGAACAATTCTGCGCTTCATAAAATCAAAAAACCTTGAACATCAGAACTGTATTTTTAAAACCACCTCATAATCTTGCAGACAGCCTTTCCGAGTGTGAAGGCCCAAAGCCCCGAGGTTAGCGCCTCTGCAGGAAGCTGCTGCCTCAGCCGCTCGGCAAGCGGCGACAGGGAAGGGGAATCGCTCCCGTGCCACTCAGCACTGCCCAGGCCCCGCAAGCTGCAGCGCACCGCTTTACTGAGGGGATTAGGGCAAGCAGGATGGGACAGCAACCAAAAACTCTCTGGACATCCTGAGAGGCGAAAAATGACTCACTGTCAACTCTGCTCAAGTTTGCCTCTGCTATACTGGCCCTTACCTTGGCAATACTGTACTTTGCTCAGGTAGCCTTGTCTCTTCTGAGTTTTTTGCAGGAAGAAATTTCAAGTCAGGCAGGCAATGTATGAGAAAGACTTAAATTTCAGATATGACAGCATGGAAAAATATCCATTATTCCACATGTACACAATCTTAAAATGTTTTCTAACACATTCCTGGACTAAAATATATATATACATACACACACATATGTCTGCGTGTTTTGTTCTTTTTCCTATTTAATAGGGCCTTGAGATCCTCTGTGTGTGTCTGCATGAGTCTCGACAGTTATATTAACATCACATTTCTTCCTCTGTTACAGACCTCTTACGGCTTTCTTGCAAATAGACAGTGACCTCTGCATGCACCAAAAGCCTCAGGATACAT
The DNA here is from genome assembly GCF_000705375.1 of Tinamus guttatus. Next base: position 212,455 of record NW_010578543.1, on the reverse strand, counting down.
TTATTTATAATTCAAGTGAAGTGAATATTTCACAGGGGATACTTCATTCCAGAAACTTTCCCGCTTTTCCGTTTTATGCAGTAACAATGAGAAGATTTGAATAATACAAATATCATTTGAATCTGTTAAATTAAAATCCTTAAAAGTCGAGTGTATTCGCCAGCTGGGCAGTTTTGCTCAGCTAGCCCTCCTGATCTGCCTTCTGCTCCCCAGCTGCGGCCCGGGTCAGCACAAGCCTAACGCAACCAAATTCTTCTGAAAGGTCAAATGCTCATTCCCTTCTCTCCCATTCTTAAACTGGCGCAATTAACACTACTATTCCTATGCTATTCATGTGTTTCCTGGAATATCTGTATTTCCAGAAAGGTGTCAAATTGTTCTAAAACAAAACTTTCTGCATTAAAGAGCTACATGCAGGCATTCTGTACAAAAAGCATAAATACTTCCATATGTTTACTGGAGCCAGCTATTCTAGCTTTTCATAGCAGGAACATCCACTGATTCATTAAGATGGAGAGAGCACCAACAAAGCACTCCTGTACTGCCTTCTTCTACATACGGTTTCAGCTACCAATTTTTATCCACCTTGCTCTTGTACAAGTTATCTTGAAGACCAATTCTGTAATTCCAAGAGGTGTTTCGTTTTTTCATGAAGCAATAAATAGGAAATTGCTGTGACCTATTAAATTAGGAATGGCCTCACTGACAGATTAGACTATTTCCTCACATGCAACTTGGCAACAGTTGCCTGTTTTCAGCCTCAGGTCAGTCATTAAAAAAAATGCAATTCTGTAAGATAATGATGAGGTTTTAGATAATCCTGCCCATACTTAGGGAATGTAACTCCAAAAACTGCTTGCCTAGTACTTCAGATTTCCCTTTCCTGCAGAAAGTAAAAAAATCTAAAAAAAAATGTGAGCTATTGAAACAGAAAATTGAAAGGTAGCATCTATAAAAAGGACAAAATAAAAGCATTGATACAATGCATGTTCAGACTCTGGAACCCATAAGATAAAACTGAAGCCAATAACTCACTATTATGGTAGCTAAAAAGAAAGACAACAAAGTCTATGTGAGAATAACCAGATGTATAACAGTAAAACCACAAACAACTTTAATATCTCTGGAAAATAACCATGTGCTGATAGGAAAATCTTCAGCAATCGGAGATCAAGATAAAGACTAAGCTATTTCTTAAAAAAATTACCTCTGGTTTTGAGTGGACTGTGGCCTGACACAGGTCCATACCAATGATGATGGCAACCTGAGGTGCTAGGAGCGCCCTTAGGCTCCTAAACACCCCTAAGCAGCAGCAGGTCCCGGTAGTCGTCAGGTTTTTGTTCAGTGCATTCCCGCCAGCCCTCGTGTCCCCTTAACATATGCACCCCAAGGAGCATACTCTGCTCCTTGCACGTGGGAGCACCAGGTCAAAGCACAGGAAACAGTCACATCGACTTCCACGTCAGAGGTCTACGCACCAACCAACATCTGTTTCCTTCACATCTGCTCAAGCCCAGCAATGTCCACAGCAGCTCATTCAAGCCCGGACTTCAGCATTAACTTTGCAAGAGAAACTTTATATGTCATTAGGAGAGGAATGACAAATTAAACTTGCTACAGCTTATTTTTAGACCCTTTCCAACCTACTTCAGCAGACCTCAATCACACTGAGGAACATAATATGCAGAGTGAAGGGCTTCTCAGTGAATTTTAGTCTGAACAGTTCAGAGACATTGATATTTTTCTGGTCAAAATCTTCTGCTCACTACATTTCACTGTCCATCATGTCTTCCCCTCAATATCCACTCCTTATAAAAGTAGTTTCCAGCTGCACTGACAGTTACTGTCAGTTGGAGCCTCAGCCTTGTTCTCTCAGGTCTTCTGCTCGTCAGCGGTTCACTCCTCACTTCAGTACAGCCTATCACTTGGGGGCCTGAATCCTGTCTAAACATCACCCTGTCCTTTGATAGAAAAACAATGTAAAACAGTAAAACATGTCATAGCCCCCCGATTTCCATAACTATCCCTGATACTTTACTTATTCTGAAATCCCCAAAGATTATCTCTTTGGCAGAGGTACAGTGGGACAAGCCCTTTACCACTGTAAATAAGTACAGTTGTGTTAACTTTGATGGGCTTGCGTTGATTAATACTTAAAAGCCCCCTTCTAAACCAAAGCAATTTTTAAAAAATCAATTAAAAAATAATTTAAAAGAATCAGTAAAAAATGAATGTTGGCTCATTGTAGGGACCCATCAGGGATGCTCTGAAAGCAAGCCAGACGACAGAAATAAGAACGTGGAAAAAAAAGTATTTTTTTGCATATGATAGTTAATAAAACTGGACAGCTTTGCTTTCAAAAAATGCATGGCCCAATAAGCTCAGGGATTTTTCTACTGTTTGAAATTGGAACTACTGCAACAATATTGCTTGAACTGCCTTTTCTCCATGAGAAACTGCTTCTTGCCTTGGGAGATTGAGATGCTATAGGATGAGAGGCAATCTGGAAACAGCTAAAAACATCTGACTGGCATTTCCCTGTAAGGATAGAAATACTGACAATTAGAGAGTGTGAACTTTAACTATTCACAATCCAGGCCAGAAGGAAAGAAATATTTTACATATATATATATATATATATATATATAAAATAGAATCATAGAATCTATGATTGATATGTGAATCTATGATGATATATGTATGTATCTTCTATACAAGAAATTTCAAAATTATTAATTCACTCCTGTGTTTTCACTCTATGGAAAAATCTTTTCCAACTATTTGTGGTTGTCCTGGGGTGCAGCAATTTGTACCTGATACCCCGGTTCTGACGCAGAGATTCCAAGCATCTGACAAGGCAATGCTGCTGGTGCTTAGGGAGGCACCGGGCAGCTTTACTCGGCAAGTGCTTACAGGACAGTGCATGGGCTCTGGGAGACAGAGCACAGCCACCGCCTAACTCAAGTGGCCTCTCCACTCATTTTCACCTCACTTCATCTCAGGCAAACGCCTTCTATTTAGGTTTCCAAAAAGACCTGGCTCATTTAGCGTTCCTCACCTCATAGAAATATTTACTTCTCTAACAGTAACCTCTGAACACTCAGCTTCTGTTTTTTAATTGTTTCAGTAACTTGAGCTTAAAATTATTTTGCTTTGTTTCCATGAGCATGCACATCTCACCCCAAGTCCTTATTCCAGGCATTTCTGGGTGAAGTGCAGAGCGGCAGATTGAGATCTGTTTCATCCTCCACTGGGTTTCCTGGCTGAAGGGGCAATCCTTCTGGCCTTCTACAGGGCATGCAAAGTTTGTTTCAATTATTTATAACTTGTCATTCTTGATTAAATTCTTTGGCTCCTGTTCAAAATGCCAAGTTCAAAGAGAAGTGACAACCGGGTACAATCCAGTATTTAGTAAGAGCTTGAGTTTCAAGACTGCTTACATCAACCACAGGAGAACATCTCTATGTCTTGATATGAGATCAGGAATCCTAAGCTGCTGCTTAACTTATGAGATGCTGTGACACAACTACTCATTCCAGAATACTCTGGAAAAGCACTAGTGTATGTTTGTCCTGCTTTATGGAGTTTCTGCTACAAACATATCAGAGCCAGTCCACCAGCCTACACAAAGGTTGGCTAGACTTATATAAACAAGAGGGCAGCCAAATCTAGGACAGTGTGTCTCATCCTAATTTATGTCCCTAGCCCATTATTTCTTATGTTGTCAAATGCAATTCACTTCTTGGCATGTACAGGTAGCTGATTATTTCATTAACTGGGCTGGATAGCACACAAATATCTGAACGTGCACACTTAATGACAGGACTTAAATCATGTTCTATTTCAGAATAGAAGTAACCTCATTTTACATCGCCTCATCTGAGGGAGTATCTGCCTCCCTGCACCTTCCTGCCCATTTGCTGTCTCACGTAGTGCTTGCAGGATGCTCTTGCCTTTTAGAACTCTTGGGCAAAAAGGCAAAACAGTGACTTTACAGGGATACATGAGTAGCCATAAGTTCTCCAGCAAAGCTGTCCTGAAACTATTACCTCCTGGATTAAGAGGCTTCATTGACATTTTTCTCTTTAGCTTTTTTTTTTTTTTTGAAAGCAGGGGTATAATTTAAAACTTTTACCTTTTATGTTCAAGGAACTTCAAGTCTTTTAGCCAGGCTATTTATAGGACCTGATCGATGTCTATGTTCCGTCGTGGTGCTTGTGCTCAGCATCAGATTACTGTCTGCCCCAGCCCCTCGTCACTCTCTGCTCAAACTCAGCATTTCGCACTTGGCCTCCTGCACGTTCTGGTCCTTGCCAGTACCCTAATGCAGCAGCCACCGGGCATCACAAGCACTGACATTAGGCCTGTGCTTATTGGCTCTGCGATCCTGGGGCACACACAAATTTCCAAGCGGTGCAGGCCAGCGGAAGTGCTTCAGCAGAGGGAAACAGCTGTTCCCAGGACTCGGCATCGCACCCTGCTTCACAGGTCTACTTTGGTCCCAGGCACTGAGTACTCTTCAGCACTTGCAGGGGCCATCAGGAGATTTCTCTGCCAAAAGCGGCTCCTGACCAAATGGAAACATAAATATAGAGGCACCCTCAGACTTCTCATTGTAGGGAAGGCCTTTCCTTCCTTTAGCAATGTGTTAGGAAGTCCCTAATGCTTCCTTTTCCTGTGCTTTTGCAAGTCCAGTCCCTGCAGCTAGACTTCCAAAGTGAGTACCACCCACCATACAGAGACTTCACCCTCCAGGTCCCAGGCCTTTTCCACATCTGCTGTGCCAAGCAGATGCTGGATCCAGGTATGCATTGGTGAAACATCTGGCATAAATGGAAATGAAATGGCCTTCTCTAAGATCCTACCCCCATGTCTGCTACTTAGGATTGCTAGGCTCTGCAGAAATTGCTGTTTGGATCCACAGTTAGAGAGAGCAAATTCAGCTAGTGCAAACTGTCAGTTTGGTGGGAATGAAAAAAACTGCAGCTCTGGAAATTTACTGCAGGAAAAATCTGAGGTTTTGAGAACTACCCCATAAGCAGGATACATTTTAAGTGGCTTTAGAACAACTTCCCATTAATCCTCAAATATTTAGTTCCTTGTTGGATATGTTCAGAATATTGTCAAAACAACAGAACTCCGGCTTCTTGTCATCTGCTTGTGCCTAATACACACTGCTAGAGTGCTCACAGATACGAACACCGGGAGAGGGACACAGATGCTACCAACATTATGTCTTCATCAATACCAGCCAATTAAATGCCTGAAGGAGAAGCATAAGCAGCTGTATTTGGAAAGGGGGAGACAAGAGGCAGTGTATTTATTCTACTGCCAGAACAAATGATGAACAGAACAAAGTGAGAATGACAGAAGATTCAATAGTTAAGTTCACACTTTCTGTTATCTGGCCTACTCAACAGTAATATATACCATCAAAGTATCAAATTTCCCAGCTGGAGTGCTTTGGTTTTGATCAGGAAAATACTGAATGTAGTGGCTGGAGGGTTTTTTTGACACTAGCACAATCACTTTTTGCTGTCTTCTAAAAGCAATACTCTTAAAGCAATACTGTATTTGTTCAATAGAACATGTGTTTCTCTATCTTCCGTATATGTACATCATTACTTAGACACAAAACCCTTGATATTTAGTTATGTATCACATACAGATGGTACAAGCCTTTGCACAACAAAATCTTCTATATGCTTTTCAGGTTTCTAATGAAAACTGGGATATCTCAGCTTGGGCTTCTGTGCCAGTGGCCTGCAGTAACAGTCAGCTCTCCAGTTCCCAGGGCTTTCTTTGTATCTGGCTGAAACCCGGCTGGCTAAGGCCAAGTCCGCAGCAGAAGGAGACGACACTTACAGAGTAGCCAGAAGGGCTGTGATTTGGTGCTTCCTCTGTTTGTTGAGAGATTTCCCTCATTCTGTACCCAGTAGACAGAGCTGGCCCGGTACAGTCCAGAAACTTGTACAGTTTCACTGATGGATTAGCATATGCCTTTCCAATGATTCTTCCCTGTCCTTTCCCCCTTGCATTTCTTCAGAGTTACACCTCATTTATCAGGGCCAGTGGGACTCATTTGTGGGGCTGATTCTGAACTCCGCAGATCTGGAGGTTTCAGCTTGGGACATTCCCAAGAGGAAGACTTTGATGGTAACTGTGGGGTTTAAGACACCCACAACATAGTACAAGCACGAAAGATAGGGTGAACTGCTCTACGACTGATAAGAAGGGAGTGACATTTCTGTGTAGTTTATTGCTTATTGAGTTGTATTGAGTGGCGGGCTGCTCATTCTGAAAGACTTCAGCTCAGAGAACAATATTTAAGGAAACAATATTTAAAGAGAACTTCCCACTCTAATTTTTTGCTATGAGCTCAATATAGCAACATCATCCAAGGTAACTGGAAACAAGCCATGCTATTGTGGTTTTTGATGAAAACTTGTTATGGTGGGTACATATTTAAATACACTGTTTGCCTAAACACACTGTTTACATAACTGGGTGCTGTGTGATATATGTACACAGCACACACATCTCTAAGCAAATAAAGGCCTTCCAGAATGTGCAGCCCAGGCTGCACTGCAGAAATTCGGAACAACGCTTCCAACTCCTCATTCTGTAATACGAGATTTATGGTGCTCTAAATCCCATTTATATTTTTATCTGAATCAGCCTCCTCATGCCTTGCTGCTTTGCCTTCCCAAATCAAATTCAGTCAGTTCTCCCTAGCTCTGTCTGAATGTTTCCTTTGATTGAGTGATGTTATTTCTAGAAAAAACACTCAAATCAATTTAATGCAAATTCCTTTTCACGTCCTGGTTGACCCATCAGGACATCGACAATAACAGATTGAAGTAGTTACTTCCTGAGGCAGATGACTCATTGAGTGCTTAGTAATCAATTTTCATCGTTGTGACTGCGTAATCTGTCTTTGGGGTTCTGTTACGTATCGTGACTAGAATGCTGCCGCATCCCGAATTGCCTGATACAGAAAATGAATGGTGAGCCCTCAGCCATTTCACACTGCACAAACATCTGCAGCGGAGTTGCATGTAATACTGAAATGGGTCCAATTCTCCTCGCATGCACAGCAGAGATGCAGAAGTGGTAAATCCAGGGGAACTGGTGGTGGTACGCTCAGTGGAAAGCACAATAGTTAGCATCAGAATTTCATCCTTTGGGGATATGCCAGTTAAATACTGTTGTGAAATCAGAAGCAACTCAGTGAATTGAACCTTTTCTCATCTTTGCAGAGATCTATTTTGCTTCTACTAAACTGAGAGATGTTTAATCAAAACAAATGTGATTGAGTTTTGCTCTACTATACAAGAAGTGCGGCTTCACTTTATGAAAACTTAAGAGGGAAGAATCTGGGATTTACACCACCTCATTAAATATTTTGCGATTATACATATGTTTACTCCATATGTAGACCTGCAATATTTCACAGCATCCAACCTGCATTGCATCCAGGCCGCTTCAAATGTGTGATATTTCATTTTAGTGACTATATTTTATAATCACTCAGCAAGATCGCCAGGACTACGTTTCTATTTACATACTGGTACATGGAACAGAAGGCATTTATTTATTCATGTAAGCACAGGGGTGGGAAGACAAAATTCTGCTGCCATAAGGTGTCCTGCAAAAACCCGTTTGTGCCTCCCAGGATGCAGGACTGGCTAAGCTGAAGGCAAAGTTGCTGCCTCAGTGGCACAGGGTGAATGACGGTCCTGACTCTCCTCCCGCTGTGGTCCAGCAACTGCATTCAGGCTCATTCATGATTATACTGTCAAGATACTGAACACACCAGCAGCTGCTTGATAAGCAAGGACAGATTTACCAGGTCTGAGGACTAATCTCCTTAGTGCTGACTTACACTCAGATGGCTTAGACCTGGCCCCCTTTCTCTCTCACAAATCACCCATTCGGATCGTACCACAATAATTCTTTCAAACCAGTTATACCATCAGAGGTAGAAACTGCAAATGGCCACCAATATGAGCTGGCTGCTCCCTTTTACGATGCTCCAGTGCCCTGCACCTCTGCTAACTGCTGCTACCTCTTCAATGCCTGTGTATATATCTCTCCCTAATATAGAAAAACTTACAGCAGTCATGATCCAGCCTGCAGTAATCTACGTGTCCAAGCAAACGCGTCACAGGAGCACGATCGCAGCAGTGAGTTCTGATATTTTACATCACATACCCAAATGCCTGGCAATTATCAGTGAAAGGCTCGGACCAAAGGGGCAACTTTTCTAAAGCAAACACCCAGCCATGGACACACGCAGGAACAGCTCCTGTCTTAGCTGAGGTGCAGCTCCTTTTGATCATGGTTATTATCTCCATAGGTAGCTGCTCATTTGCCTTCCTGATTTTCTATATTGTTCCAGTAAAATTCACTTGCAAACAGGTAGGGTTTTGGTTTTTTAAAGCAGCTCCTGCAATAAACTAACATGAAAAGTGATTTGTCCTGTTTGGAAAAGAAGACTCTAGCAACATCAGCACTCCACCCTTAAGTCCTGCTGTAATGCAGACTCTCCTAACCCTTCCCTGCTCATCTGAACATCTCAAAGCAATTGATAAACTAGCGGAAGCTGGTGATAGAAGCAAGAAAAAGACGTGAAGCATATCTGCATTTTGACTTGACCATGAAAGAAGCAACTGCAATCCCAGATGTAAGAAGAAAGGATTTTAAATAAGGAGGGGGAATTATTAAAGTTAATGTTACCAGCAAGCTCTGAGCTGGAATACAACGTACATAACTGTGATGACTCTTAAAGAAGACAGACAAGTAGGAGTCCATGCAGGGCTGTGTCTATAGGATGACGTGAGCAACAGAACCTATTTTATTAGAACTGACAAAACAGCTTGGCCTTATATATTAACAAATTGAGGTTGACAGGAGACATGCCTGCTGTCTCTAGAAACCCCACAGAGGTGGACACTGGGAAGGGAGAAAAAAAAATAGGTAGAAGAACTGCACAAGAGTAGGAATAAACCAACCACAGACAGATTTAGACTTGAAATTGTCGCGAGTAGCGAGGTTCTGAGCGCGCCTTTGAGTGCTGCTCCCGGCAGGCGGGAGCGCAGCCCTGCTCGGCGCCACGGCGCGCTGAGGCGGGAGCAGGCCGTGTTCTTTTGGTGACATGTGGCCATGTAAAAGTAGCACCTTTACATCTGAAGTTACAGATCTGTAGCGAATATTTCTAGAGCATCACACATAAAAACTCTCTGAAAGTTAATTTTAAGGCACTGAATCTCATCTCAATGGGATAACACTTGTACTCAAAAACATTCAAGTAACTCTGGCTACTGATAATAATTTTCACATATCTACAAAAAATCCTGTTAAAAATACTTGATGTAATAATTTTTAGTCCACCCCAATCTTCTAACTAGTCTCTAAAAATAACACTGCCAAAGATGAAGAGGAAATAAGAAATAGTCAAATTTTACTGATCATAGCCCACAGGCTAAAAATTATCTGTCCAGGCTATCAAGGAAAAATTAAAAAACAACAGATGCACCAGTAGAAAATAAGAAAACAGCACTTCCAAGAACTGCTGCATTCATAATTATTCATAATAAAAATCTTCCCTACCTCTGCTCTTTTAAGTGTAATAAGTTACCATAATCAACATAAATAATTTCAGTTCTGCATTAGCACAATTCATCTCCACAGTGATACGTTAGTTAAATAGCAGCGTTAAGCACAAAGTCCTGCGAGCATGAGCAGAGCGGTGGCAGAGTGAACAGGATTAACCTTTACACAGCTCAGGCACGCGGAGGTTGGGACACCTGCCACTTACACTGGTTGCAGTTGGCCTTGGGAAACGGTCTCTCCTGGAGGCACCTTCCTGATCATCCCCAGCCTGTGATTACACAACTACATACAGACACACACATACATTCTGGAATTGAATTTTTAGCACTCTTATTTATCTGTCCTGCTCCCCCTCCCTTCCTCCCTGAGTGCTCAGGAGTAGCCGAGCTCCCTGCCTTCCTCTGCACAGTCCAGCACGGACGTGGTGCAGGATGGCCATGCACGCAGCATGACCACAGCTCAGTGCCAGTGCAGAGCTCTTACCTCCTACAAGGGCTCCCTATGGGCACAGAGCTCTGCAAGGGGATGAGCTCCCTGCTCCTGGGGAGCTCCCGGCATCCTGCTGCAAACAGGAGCAACTCGGGCCCAGCCACCAAGCAGGCCGCTGCTCATGCCTTGGTTGGTACCTGAGCCTGCATCTGATCAGCAACTGATCGACCTGTGCTGAGCCTGCAGTTACCTCTAAGGGGGTTTGCTAAAAATGACAGCACTGAGCCCACCTTCACTGCACACAGACCGTGAATGTCTGAAATGTTTGAAATATACCATGGAAAATCTGAAAATATCAGCACAGATTTTGACAATTTTTTCAAATATTCCAGAAGATCAAGCACCACAGAAGACCCTCTCCATGTAGAGGGCATGCAGTAGTGGAGACAGGAAGAATCCAAGCTAGCATATGCAAGGACTGGAGAAATAGCCTTTGATTTAGCGTGACCAGGAGGAGACCATAGATCACAAGCGAACTACGGAAAGCAGCTCCGCAAAGACAACTACAGTGCCATCATATTCAGCGTCCTCGCAGGGGGGAAAGCCAAAAGAAAAAACAAATTCCACACCAGTGAGACTTCAGCCTGTTAAGAGTCACCTAACAGAGAAAAGGGTCATTAATGAAAACATCTGAAAGAGTAAAATCCTTGCAAAGAACTTGCTGCCAGAGGTGTCCCACACCATGCCCTGAGTGACACATGCTGTTGCTCTCCACACAGCAGATAAAAGTGCCTAGGAGACTGCTCTATTTTCATGAAGAGTTAAGTATTCCCTCTACATAAAGATAAATGTTAAAAAAAGAACACATGATGGCAGGAGAAATAATAATGATAGATATTTTCCGTGTTACTCATGACTCCATATGGAGATGGAAGGGAAGGATTCATCACAGCAAGTTCTTTCAGCGCACAGACACCTCACGCAGGTGTGAGCAAAGAAGTAAAAAGTACGACGGCAAAAATGAACATACTTTAAAATCTGAACTATGCCAGAAGGAATTGTTAAAATATATGTTATCTCAATTTAAGGTCTCTGGAAGAAGACAGCACTGGCAGTTTGCAAACTTAGAATACTTGAAATGATATAGCTGATGTACTAGAGCCCTTAATTATACCGCTTGATGTTTTGCTTAAAATGCTGGATTTTTTTTCATGGGCAAAATTTTAACAGAAAGGGTGAAGGGACTGCAGAAAAGAGAGAGGTTTTATTTTCAGATTTCCCTTATTAAAATTTAGTGACGGAAAGTACTTGATATCTGAGCTTACATCCCACTGAGGAAATTTTGTTTTCAATGCATTTAAAATATTCAAAAAATAAATATACGCTTTCTTAAATATTTAAAGTAGTGATAGCATGTACCAAAAATCAGATTATTCTCTTACTCCTTGTTGGAAAATGTCAGTTCCAAGGCCTAGTTAAATATCCAACTTAATTATCAGATCTTGCCCATCAAGCTTTCCATATTAGGAAAGGTGCGAAGGGACTAATATATACTTCTATTTGCTTTTACCTTCACAAACCTTAGGATCACTCTGTGTGAGAAATTTGCACATGTGCTTCTGTTTATGCTCCTGTCTTTCATTCTTAAGCCTTAGTAATAAAATAATCTCGCTTATAGTGCTGAAGCTTGTGGCTTTCTATACTGTTTGCTGAAAAACAGGAAAGATTAAAAAGTTACGAGATGAATGGATGGCTGACTATACTCAGCTCCTATGAGAATGTTTATGAAAGTCTAAAAACAAACCCCAGGGCAAGACAAGGCTATAAGCACTATGAAAACTATTTGTCTTCCAAACAGCTCATTGGTATTATTATGATAACAGCATGTAAACAAAAGTATTTATATAATGCTTTAAAGTTACGGACATACCATGTACCTTGGTGATTCTATCATCTTATGCAAGTTATACAGAGAGGACAAAAAAAGGTAATCTATGTATTTACATTAATTGTAAATAATGATCTAGTAGCATTTTTAGGCTTGGGTTTAGCATTTGTGGCTCCATGCTCTGTTCTACGACAACACAGTAGAGCAGCAAAGTATCTCTGCAGGAAGAGGCCTGCTTAGACATTGAAACATGTGGTCAGAGAAAGCAGAAAAGCAGAATCCCAAGCAAGATAATGGGATTTCCCTTAATTTGATTTGCCATGGACATGTTTGGCATTCCAGCCGTCTCCTTGCAGAGATGCTCCTATTTATATTTTGGTTGCTCATTAACATAGTCACTTAGAGGTACATAGTGCCGCTAGCTCAGCTCCCGTTGCACATCAATCTAGTTTGGCCCTGAAGAGCGTTGCTGGTTCTGTGCATGTGAGGGATGGTCTGTCAGGCCGTGCAAGGGCCCCTGCGTGAAGCTCTGCAGGCCATTTGGTGCCTGGGGGAGCCGAGGCAGGAGAACGGTCGTCACTGCAGCTGACAAATCGGTGTCCTGCCCAAATGTTCCTCTGGTCACAACAACTCAGTAATACTGAAAAAGTATTATCCAGAAAAGATATGAAAGTTGTAAAGAGAAGATATTAAATTCATTTTGAAAGTTTCTAATCTAGGCAACGGAATAGATGGTCTGTTTTGAGGTAGATGCTTCATCTAACTCCTAGGCTCTGCATGGAGAGTGACATTTCAATTTTCCTCAGCTTTGGGAAGCTGGATTCAGCTCCAGACGTCAGCCTTTGAGAAGCACCTTCTTGCAGTGATAATGCAGAGTATGGAAGGAGGATATGGACAACACTGACAAAGAGGCACTAATCCTTATCCTCTCATAAAAACTGTCTGAAAGCCAACTCCATCCTTAGGAGAGAAATAATAATGCTACTGAAACATGACTAAGAATGACCTATTTTTCAGAGAGCAACTATAGACCCAAATGCATTTTACCTATTGATGAACAGTATCACCGGAAAGCCACGTAATTTAAAAGCATTTCATGAGCAAAAATTAAGCCAAAATAAAAGATAAACAAAACAATATTTTAAAGTACCTTAGAACTGAATGACGGCAAAAGTGATTTGAGGGAGCTTTAACTCCACTGGACTACAGGATTCAATTGAAAAATTGCACTTGTGCTAGAATTTCTCCTTCTAACGAGTTCCTGCATCCTTGCTTACAGTTGCAATGGCACAAGGCTTGGGGGCCTGAGCAGAACTGAGCTCGTAACGCAGTACGAGAGCTCCCACCAGCAGAATTTATGGCCAAGTGCTGCCGCAGAGAGCATAATGTTAATGATCCTAGAATCTGTTAGGCCTTCGCAGCAACCCAGAATTACAACTCTATCTGCATATACTTTGGAAAGTTGCCAAGATTAAAGCCTGAAAAATGAACTTCTGTCATTTTTTTCACAGTCCAATTAAATATCTTGAGGGAGTCTTGAGGGAGTCAGGTCTCAGAATAACATTGTCACACACAGAAGGGGAGACACAAGGTTATCTGGCAGTCTCCCAGACCAGACCATCCTGAAATCAGACCCTACAAAGAAGTTTGCACTTCATTCTTTTAAACTGGACACTAAAATGGGAATAAAATGTGGGGAAAAAAGGCAGAATTTATCACAGATAAAATCCTGTCAAATATTTCAGATAACCTTCAATTTGTGATCTGTTACAAAACTCTGGGAACCAACAGTAAAAGTCATGAGGTTCTTTTCTTTGTGCTAGTACCTCCATGCGTTAGAACCCACTCAATGAAACCTGCTCAATGTCACTCAAGGATTTTATCTAAAGACTCTTCCATGCGTTAGAACCCACTCAATGAAACTTGCTCAATGATGAACCTGCTCAATGTCACTCAAGATTTTACCTAAAGACTCAACCTATAAAGTGCCTATCACCCATGCACAGAGGGGCTGCCTGGGCACTGCCGATGCTGTTTTCCTTCGGTAGTTGCTACGAGCTTTGCAGCTTTCCCTCAAGGGCAAATGCAGTGACAGCACCACTTTCCACAACAGTAGTAGTTGGAAAGGGGAAGTAATGTAGCACAAACGTCATGGAATATATTGATAGAGCAGATAATAATATACAAAATGTTACAACACTAATATCTCCAGCTGATATCTCAGTACACACTAGCAACAGAGCATGGGAACGTTTCACACAGTGCAGGGAACACCTGAAAACACAAAGCAGGCTGTAACCTTAACAAGAGGTCAATGCCTAAGGACAAAAGCCCAGTTATTAACGGTCATAAAAGGTAACCACAAGTAAAACTCTGACTACTAGGTAGACTTAAATTCTCGTGGTAATAGCTGGCATAGCAAAGAAAGTGAAAGGCAAAGTTGTGGTTCCAGAGCACTTGTGATGAATCTAAATTTGGACCTGGCATGTGTCCTTTGCACCTCACCCTAAAAACACTGACATTCCAAGACACCTGCCACTCAGTAGCAAAGAACATGCTGTTACTGATTAAAAAAAAAAAAAGGCACTGTCAGAGGTCATTAAAAATGAGCTTTCTTCTACCCTTTAGTAGATTTATAGGAGAAAAGTCCCCTTTGGTTCTTCTAGGTTAATTAATTTGGGTTCTTTTTCCTTCATTTTTTTTTTAAGCACACAAGAAGCAAGTTGGTAAAGCCTGGTAGTAGCTGATAAGACCCATTTCAACATGATTTGTCTTTTGAGAACAATGTATTTGAGATAGGGTCATAAAAAAAGCTGAAGTTCAGGGTATCAGATTTGTTCCAAGCACTAAGGCACATATCACAACAAAGCCTTACACACTGGGTGAGTCTGTAACTTTATCATCATCATTAGCCATCCATAATTTCAGCAATGCATATCAGATTCACTTCTTTGATTTATTGTTTGCTTATAGCTCAGTGCGTCCAGATGCAACTATCTATTTGTTATCTCTGTTCCAACACCTTAGGATCCAAAATATCTTTCCGGACTGAACTTCTGCAATGTTGCAAAGGGACTGGATCAAGTGGCTGTCACAAATTGGCCTTGTCTTCTGCAAACAGCTCAGCTAGATCTCTGCATGTGTTCAATGCAATTCACCATAGCTTCTAGGACAGAAGTAGAAGAGACCGAACAACTGATGTGCCAAGCAGGGCAGCACAAGATGTAAGTAATCGGTAACAGCACAACAGGGACTTAAAGCACTACCATGAGTAAGCAGTGATGAAGGCTCACAGTTTTAAAGCACATACAGAGATAGAATTTCATGATCTATCTCTTCTTCTCTCTTCCCAGTCCCAAAGAAATGGCACTTGGCAAAGAACTCCCTGACATTCTCTCTGCTCTACCAAATTGCATCCTTCAGTATCAATCTTTTCCCACTCACAAAATAATTCCTCATCCCAATCAAAGTTCTACAGTTTCTGAACTCCCTGAAGAACTCTGTGCACTGGGATCCTTCTTCTTCGAACTGCATTCCCATTTTCTTGTTCTTGGTATCTAGGTCTGACTCCCCGGAACATTCACCCTGGAGGACAAGTTGTGAAGCATGCCATAGCATGGTTGTCTGGGAAATATGATGGAAATACTGGGAACAGACAGATTGTGGGTAAAAAGCACTCCTTAAAGCTACTACAGTTCCCATGATGAGGCGTGACACTGTGTTCCTCACCACCGTGAAACCCTATTGTCATTGACAGCTGCCCTGATGGTACTTGTAGATATTTGCATGAATTCCTACCACTGAAAACTCTCGTATGTTTGCTCTGTAGAGTTTTCAGATTTGGAAACTCTGTCAAAGAAAAAATATCTACAGCACTAAGATGACGTTTTAAGAAAAAAAGAATCTAAATATGTGCCATTCTGGAAGAACAGATCACTGTGCCAAACTCAAAATAGAACCACAGAAGCAGCAAAGCATCACTTCTGGTCTGAAACAGATCAAGATTTAAAATATTACTGTTTAATTTTTTTTTTCCAAAGTCATTGAAATCTCTTCAAAAGGTGCACAAAACCTTAGTTCTCTTGCATTACTACCTCAGGTGAAAACAGTTGAAAGTTTTCTATTCTGAGATTTTTAGGCCACGAAGTAACAGGTAACTTCTAGCTTCTGAGATGCTCGTCCTGAAAACATTACAGAATTCTCTCATCAGTGTGAGTCTCTCAGAGATTTGAACTTGCATGTTCAAAGCACTCTGCTATGGCAGGTCATTTTCTTCCCCAAAGAGAGAACCTTTCCTGGAGAATAGGTCTTTAACATTTACAGTCTTTAAAGACTCTCTATGCACTTACAGAAAACATTAAAGCTTTACAGAGCATCACTTTAGAGCTGCTGGTGCTATCATCAACAAAAGAACACCTGTCAGGAAAAAAATACATCTCTATTTTTTCCCCTAAACCATGAGAGAGTAATTTTCAATGTAAATGAGACCTGACTATTTTGCTCTTGCCTGGCAAGAATCTCACATGCAAAGCAAATGAAGCAAAAAAGACTGACGCTGTTACTCACCAAAAATAGAAATGTCTCAGATGCTCAAACATTTGCTTAGGATAAAGTAGAAAAGGCAAGATAATTAAAAAATATAACTTTTTTCTTCTACTGAGCTAAGACAAGAATATTTATCGTGATGAAGACTGTGAATCTTGGCTTTGTGACTTAAATCTTTGATGAGGGGAGTATGTGCTTTTCACCTATGCAGTAATGACTGGGGAAAAGCGTTGCTGGATCTCTTGGTTTCAGAGACAAAGCTACAAATGTGACAACAACGCTGCAAGAAACAAAGGCAACTAAAAGACCTACCTTCAAATGTATTATTTCTTTAAAGTATCATAATATTGTTCTGTTCTAAAATTTTCAGAGACTTGACTCACGATTTCTGGCTCTACACTACAGAGTTGACGGGTTACTGTTGGCATCACCCACCCAGCACAGCAGAACTCCAGTGCGCACAGAAATAACGTGAGTATTCCCCGACCAAAAAGGGTACAGGAAAAAAAAGGTTTTTAATTCAGGTTTGCAGAAAAATAGTTACAGATTTCTGAGTTCAGAAATTTTGTGTTAGGATACCCACAAACTGGTGCTGCTACTGAAATGAAGGAACTATTTTCACTGATTATGATAAAGACAAAACATATACTTGTTCATACACACACAGATATGCACCTTCGTAATTAATAATGGTGCAAATAAAACAGCTACCGGAGAAAAATTATATAATTTGTAAGGTGTATACATGAAGGCAGACAATTGACTCTTTATAGGGCTTTACAATTGCCGTAGACAGAAAAGTGTGTATGTGTGTATATATACATATATATATACACATACATATATATATATGTCACCTGTATTGTAGGAGTTCAGTTAGAAAAGGGGCTTCTTTCCTCTCCAAAGCCCTTGTTCCTCAGAAAGTTAACAGTGAAAAACACTCTTCAACTCACACAGTGTAGCAGCAAGGTCAGTATTTGAGGAATTGCTTAAGCAAAGAAACCATGTGCTTACCTGTAGAAACATGAGCAGTTCCTCTAAGTTGTAAGGAAATTTTAAAATATGTAAATTTTGATGTCCAAGTAAGTATCTTGCTGACATCAGCCTAAACATGAAGGAAATACTTACATGTCTCTGTTCAGGAAGCTGTGTGTGCAAGAGCAAGGTACCGAGACTGACCTGCTCTCCTGAAGCATCTCGGTGCACTTGCAGCAGGAAGCCAAGGGTGTGCGAGCCCAGGGTGACACACACAGCTGCCACCGCACAGCCGGGAGCAAGGGACAAGGCCAGGGACACGCAACCATACAGCTGGGTTTTTTGGCATGATCATTTTACATGGGCACTCAACTCAGAAACAAACACAAAAAGCTACAGTTCTTCGAAAGAAACTACATTAAAAATAATTATTATTCATTCTAATTCTCCAATAATAAAGTTGAATATGCATTTTCTTATTCACTGGGAAAAAAAAATGCATACAAAGCATCCTGAAACATTACTCTTCAGTTAATTCACTCAGCACTTGGCGTTTGCATAAATAGGGTCAGATCTTGGTTACACCGGATAACAGCAGCAAAATACGTCTCTATTAGGATATAAGAGCACACTGACTACATTCAGCTGACAAACAGGCTTCCACAAGGGATAAAAGCAGCAGGCAGAGGAGGGCTCGGTTACCTCTGGGCCCAGGGGCACGGGCTGTGCGCACACAGGGACAGCTCTGGCTCTCGAGCCTCGGTGCTCTCACTCGCGCGCTGTGGCTGCCAGGTCCCAGCAGCGCTGCTCGCTACTCACATTTTTCTACTATATGGATTAACCTGATGAGTGCTTCTGGGATCTGCCTCCAAGTATGTCAGCTAAAAATAATTCCTGGACAAATAACAGCTTCTCTCTGTCTCAAGGTAGTATAAGGATAAACATCTTCAGGAAATAAAAAACAAGTCCCAAGGTTGGAAGTCCTTGGGGTTGGAACAACTTTGGGGGCATTTAGCAGAGAAAAAGAGAACTGGACTGGCCCTTAAAGGAGCATTCTGCTTTCCTACTGACATGACATATTTTCAAGACATTTGTGTTAGAAATACCTAAACTGTGATTTCACCTACAATTACACTGTGCAAAGCATGAAAACCCCAGTGGTGTCAGATGTGCTGAAGGGGAAGGGGTCAGTTGGATTTAACTGCAATTTCACAACAAAGAATCTGTGGCAAAGATCCAATGGTTTGGCACAAAGAAGCCATCCAGATAGCCTCTGCTGAGGGCAAGGACTAGGCATTTCCTGCACATTTCTACAGGAGTTGAATCACCTCAATGAGCCACCCTGAGACAGTGCTCAAAGCCAAAGCAGAGAACAGGACTAGAAGCCACACAGAAGCCTGCTGAGGGGCAACAGGGGGATCAGCCATGCACAGGACCAGCCAAAAGGGGACACAGTGAACAGGAAGAGCAGCAGTTAGGGACAAATTCATCAACTGGAGACTGATGGCAAAGCTGATGAGAAGGAAGAAAAGGCAATAGCTAGTGAAGAACATCAGGATTAGAAAGGGGTCTGCAGAGGCCTCCTGTGATGTGTCCACGACCTTCCATCTAATACTTGCTCTTTTAAAAATAAGTGTGGTGAGAGGAAGGCTGCTTGGTCACCTTCAGCTGATATTGCTGACCCTTCGGAAAACAGAGGGAGAGGAAGGATGCGGTGTGACATCCCAGGGAGAAGCTCAGCATGTCTGACTGCCAAGAGACCTTCCAGAGCACAGGGCAGTTCTGCTGCAGAGGAGCGGGAATACAGCAAACGAGCCCGGGGTATGGCCACACCTTAAAGAGCAGACACAACCAAGCCTGAGGGACTGGAAAGAAAGATACTTGCCCTGGTGACCCACAGCAGTCTTTGGAGAGTTTATTGTAACACATGTAGACACTGGAAGGCTTCCAGCTAAGGGCGGAAAGTGGGAAGTCACCCAAAATATCAGAAAGGACTCTCGCAGACAGGATGTCAGAGGAAAGTTGTTTCAAAGCCCTTTTATTTTCCTCTGAGAATCCAGTTCCTTTATCTGATTACAGCACATTTCTCAGAAAACACAATTTAGAGACCCACAACTCTTCCGGTGGCTTCAGCTCTGCTCTAAGGGAAACACAGGTTGGTTCCCCCTACAGGCTCCTGCTGAGTCCCACTTTGCTAACTCACCTTCTAAGGTCTGGATGACGTGAAAAGTCCTGTAAACTCAACATACCATGAGGCAACCCCTGAGTAGGAGAGAACGACCGCCCAACTACTGCTCTTGCTCCACTGGGGCCTGTCAGTCTTCTAGGAACTCTTCACAATCCTTCCATGTCTCCCATTTTATTTCAGCATTCCAAAGGAAGCTCTTTTTGTTTAAGCTCTTTGGATTAACTAGCCACTTTTGTGTGTGAGAAGTATCACTTAGACAATATGCAGGCATTTAAATCTAATTTTCCAGGTTTTAGGATGGTGTTTTGCCAGGTATTACTTAGTAGGAACCTCAGGAGGCTCCCACTGCTGCCAATCAATGCCTGGCCGAAGGCTTGCATAATATTTATTGACCCTTGTAAAGCTCTTAGAAGTCTACGGAAAGTTATATAGGAGCTAAAAAAACATGTATTTTCAAGCTTTTGAAATAATACCTAATGGAGAGAAAAAAAAAAAAAAAAGCAGTTTGACCCAAGCATCTTCCATGTAGTGAGGCACAGGTTCAAATCTGAAATTCTTCAGACCACTATAAAATGATTCTTCTTCCCCCAAGCTAGGAGATGTGCTTTTTATCCTTTAAAAAGCCCACTAGCTGTACATATTGATAAAGTGTTTCCTTCTCTAGCCCAAGGAAGATTTTAAACTTTCAAGGGATTACAGGATTTTATATTGTTAGTGGATAAACCTAATCTTCTACTACCCATGTCCCAGAATCCCTAATAATGAAAAAAAGAAACCAAGGATTAAAAGCTAGTGGTATTACAGCTGTCAACCCATCAGCCTTAATTTTTCAAAAGCTTTCACACAGGTACATTGATGTGTCTGCAGTCTTGTCCAAAATGCACTTGATCACTTCCACAGCGATTAGATAACCAAAAGTTATTTCAGTTCAATATGCTGGATTCACTCTGAATTCTTCTCTCTTCCTAGAGACAAAGGCACTTGGAAAGGTGCAGTCAGCCCAAATGGAAAGGATGGAAGGGTCTTCAGAGGTCTCCTGGTAAGAACTGGTATTTTTACAATACTGCCTGGTAGTTGGGCTATCACAGCATCCCGACAGTTCCAGAAAAAAAAGCAAAAATGTAGAATGCATTGAGAGCCAATGATTACCTTTTCCTCACAATGTTAAAGCAGTTAAATAAATCCCAAACCTAACAAATAACAAATGTGCTCCAGAGCTCCTTGACTCTGCAAACCGTTAGAGCAGCGTTAAGCTACTAGAACCCTCTCAGAGTGCAGTTAACATTTACACTGGATGTTATAACACGACTGTGGTCAAAAAACAACCCAGTGAGCACTGATGTGAACAGCAGCATTACGCCGAGCTTTCTGGGAATTACCATCTTGACAGGAGAAGATCTTTAAAGAGACAAAGGCCAGGATACATTTTTTACTGCTTTCATTTTTTTTCTCATTTCTTTTTCATTTCAAGATTCAAGTTCATGCCAAGGAGACAAGAACTTAAAATGAGGATTCTCAAAGAGCTGGGAGCCTGCTAAAGCCTGAGGGATGTTCTTTAGGATGTAGGCCAGCTTCAAGACCTATATATATATGTTTGTTTAGCTGCTTTCTGATAGCAAGGACTATCTGCCTAGAGTGGGCGTGCTGATGTCCCCGGATACAGGCAGGGAACATACACTGCGTAGAGGCACAGCTGCTTGCTGTACATACCCTGGCAGATGACATCCATCCATACAAACAGCATGTGAACATCACAACACAATCTCTACAATTGGCCACTAATGTCAGGGATGGCTGAAAGAAGCCTGCCAAGCAGAAGAAATCAGTAATAAACTGAGCTCCCAATGAGGGACAGCTTATAAATTACATAACCCCATCTGAGACATGGCACCAAGACACCTCAGCGCAGATGAGAAAACAGAGAAAACACACACCATCTTCTGTGTCTTCTCTGTGGTGAATAATCACCGGTTCCCTGGCGTAGAGAAGGTGGATTTCCCCCTTTCCTGCATCTCCCCTAGGAAAATAACTTCTAGGCAACTCACTACATGGAGTATTAAAGTTTCCTCTCCCATATTCAGGTTATTTTTGGATAAATCAGTGGAAGTTGCTGAAACAGAGCTATTCTGGAAGTTTAAAAAAAAAAAAAATCTTTGGAAAACTCTTCCCATCTCTTACACTGACCCCAGAAGCTAACAGGCAATTAGTTACTGCAGTGGTACAGGCCACCTAGAAGAAGCACTTCAAGACATGAGACATCCCATCTGATTATTAAAGTGCAAAGATGCCACCACAGCAGCCAGATCTCCACAGCTTGACCTTTGAATATGAAGTTGTCGCCAATCCATGCACCTACGAGACAAATGTTTAGCCCAGTGAGAAACACTATAATTGAAACAAGATACAGACTGATGCCAGAAATGTAGACTGCCTTTCCTATTAAAAAGTTAACCTACATTGATTTAGTGTACACGCATATCTTGCTCTTGTGATAATGAATTGACACAAGAGCCTTTGAGAATAGCCAGAGAAAACAAACTTCCTAGGGGGGTTTCTCTCTGTGAAACCTCTTTCAGAAATACAAAAGTGCAATTAAGAAAAAACCTAGATCAAAGAAGCTAACAGTAAAATACCATCTGAGAGAGCGAGAATATTATTCTGCATTCACTGATAGACCTTTTGTTTGTCACAAAGGCTAACCACGAAGGCTGCTGCGTCACAGACCGCTTTCTTTCTAACATCTTTGTCCTTAAATAACACATGGAAACCAACCTCGCCTCTCGCCGCAGCCAGGGCAGGCAGCTGTGCAGGCATGGAGAGCTCGAGGGCTGCCCTCAGCCTGCACGGCAGCTGGGGAGCTCCTCTCCAGCCTCTCACTGCTGTCCTGTAGGCTACAAGCCCACCGCAGATTTTATTTTAATTACACAGCAAGTAATTCTGGAAGAAGAAAAACGCACTATGTTGTTCCTCCCCAAAATGCCTGATCATCAATGCCTCTAAAGATGAGTAGTAAAAACCAGAGTCACTAAGAAATCCTTGATTTTCACTCTGGAGGGTACATCAACCCCAAACCTTGCTTGCTGGCAACACCGCAATTCCGATCCCAACGCACTGAACTCCCAGTCGGACACTGGAAACGGCTGAACGGGCCGGGCCCTCCGTGCTCGCAGATAGGAGCTGCGCTTCACCCTGCTTGGAACGCTGCCCTGGCCAACTGAACAGCTTGGTATTTGAATTTACTTCAATCTATTTTGTCAATTTTATTAATGAAGGAAGTCTGCCCTTGAAATAAACAAAGCCTTTTGTCTCACGTTTGCAGTTGGTTACCTAATTAAATGACTAAATAAACCCTAACCAAAGCTCTTGAAACACTGAAAACAATGAAGGACTTTTTTAAAGCATATTCTATTAAACCAAAGAACGTGGCAGGTTGCCTCTTCTATTTCCCCATCACTTGCTGCTGCACAAGCTTTCAGTCTTTGTTTAGTCCAATGAAATCTCTGCAAAAGCACAATACATAGTCTGTATCTTAGATAATGCTGTAAATAGAAAATCTCCCTATGAATATTTACGCCGACACAGCGAATGCGCCAGTGTCACTCACACATTCAAGAAATTCCATTACTGAGTGCTGTCTAATCCGGGAATTACACCACACACCAGTCTTTCATCATATAATAATAAATTCAAATGAACTCTGAGATGAAATGTATTATCAGAAACAATGATAATTATGCTGAACAGTGCAGTGAACCATTCCCTAATAACTCTGACAGGAGGAATATGGGACACTTACATGCTTTTCTGAACAGTGCACAAGGTCTTTTAGAAATGGACAAGTTGTTTTGCTAAAATACTTTTTTTCCATACAACTATTACATGCAACCATAAAAATACAGAACTCTAGGGGATTTCTAGAGGTCACTGCTCACTGCAATGCCCAGAGCAGGATCAACTCTTCTATCGTTCCTGAAATGTTTGCCCAACCTCCTCTCACTCAGAGAGCTCCAGCAACCGAAGCTTCAAAAAGTGCCCGGACAGTGTATCACTATCCTTGCTTTAGAAAGACTTCTCTGGAAAATTTCTTGATGCAATTTAAGCCCATTATTTCTTATAATAGCCACCACAGCATCAGAGAAAAACTTTCCCATTTAACAATAATTCCTTTTGTACCTGAGTATTACCATGCCCACTCAGATGCTTCTTCTACCTAAAAACTGTGATTTTTTTAAATATTTCCTCATGCTTTATGCTTTCTAGACAAATTTTGCTTCTTTTTAGGCCCTCAACAAACTTTTTTGCAGAACTTCAGACCTTTTTTTACTGAAAAACTCCTAACTCAGTTGTTCTTCCTCTTTCACTTGTTTTGCTGATTACCCCTGTGTAAAGGGGACACCACAGCCCACCTGTCTCTGCTGAAATTCATCCTACTTTCTAGATGGGTCTTTCTTCAGGTGAGTGAGACCACTCTGACTTCCTGCCTTGTCCTGCCCAGCGCCCACTTTCCTTCCTATCTTGATTCCTTCCAGGATATCTTACAAACTTACTCCCTCTTCCATCATCTTTCATCAAGATACTGAACAGCACTATATCAAGGCAGGCTGAGGTAGCATTTCAAGCAGTACTTCCTTGTTTTGACAAGGAACTATTCTCTTGGCAAATATTCTCTGCTTATCTTATCAAAATAGCTTTTCACTTTCCAATGAAAGCTCCATTAGACCTATGTTTCTTTACTTTGTTTATAAAAATATCCTTCAAAAAAGTATGCCAAAGATATAATAAAACCGCAATCTTATGAACTGTCTCCTCTTCATCAGGCCTGCTATATCCAGCTGCAGAGCAAAATCAGACTAGTGGAGGAAAAAAATTCTTAACAAGTCCCATGTAAGGGTGCTATTCTTCTTCTACTTCAGATGCTTATAAAAACCAGAGCATTGGCCACAGCAACTCCCCCTCCCATTTCAATGGGACGTTTTTCATTTCTTCTTTTCCATATTTTTACCACATCCCCTGCAGTTCTTCGAAGCTAAATGGTGGAGGGGCTGGAGGCTGCTGCGACATCCTCGTCCCGGCCTCGATACCGCCCGTCCCGCTCGTGCGTGGTCTCCTGGCCAGGGCTGGGAGCTGCTCTGGCAACCCCAAGGACAGCGCATGCATTCATCAAATGGGGACCACAGAGTCAAACAGCAGGAAAGGCAGCAGAAAACATTACAGGGACTTCCTTTGGATAGGACATGTCTTGGTTTTTCCTCTAATCCTCTGGCCATTAGGAGGGTGCAATAAAAGACTCCAAGGGATTCATCAAGGGGAGTTTTGCTGACCCTCTGCCCTTTTGCCACCAAAATCCCCCATTGAAAATGCCAGCCAGGTCTGCATTCAGGAACCAAGATCAGCACCTATTTAACAAAAATGTGAGCAGACTGGGTAATTAGGGCAAATTTTCTCAGACACCCTCTCTTTCCTCGTGCAAAATTACCAGTAGCAATTAATGGCAATCTGTTTTGTTAAATTTGAGATGCAAAAATCTGTGGGAGCAAAGCAGTCTTTTGAATAAATGTTTTTTTCCTCAAACAGGTTAGCCTTCCAGATTTCTAAGAAGCGCTGCAGGTTGTTTACCAAGAAAACATAAGGAACAATGGTGTTTTCATGTCTAAATCCAAATATTTCATGTGATCTCTGTCCCCCTTTCATCCTCTTTATTCTATTAAACCACCTATTAGTGCTGCTCAGCTGCAAATCGCCACAATCTAGTTCTCTGTTCACGTTAAAAAAAAAAAAAAAATCTTTGAGGTCAGAGAGGAGCACAGCATAAATAAGCAGCAACAGTTCAGACTACAGGTATACAAATTCATACCCAAATACAAGCACCATATCATTTATCTGTTATATTCTTGACAAAAATAAATGAAAACTAGGCATAAGGCTCCCCACCACTGCATTGAGGGGGCTCTGAGTGTGCTGCAATAGCAATTTAACCTAGTAGACTGTAGAAAGATTGGGCCACAGAGAGCTCAGAAACTTAAACTGCTCAGAGAACAATAATCCATGGGCATGCGGAAAGGATGAAGTTGGAATGAGAACGCTGCATTATTTATAAGCTAATTATGAAATACATATTTTCTATCTCAGCACTGTGACCTGAGGCTCAAGTGCCAAAGAGGCTGAAAAGAAGCAATAGCTCAGATGAAATTAACTTTATAAAGAGCATTTTCACATTTTCAAGTCTTTTTATGAGCATGAGCAAGGCTAAGAAATGGTACATGAGCAGAAGGAAGTCATTATAGGTACTTTTCTCTCCAGCAAAGCAAAGGTTTGGGAAAGACGAAGCATCTCCAAACACTAACCCATACTCAGGGACAATGATAAATAGCAACAAAAAGCAATCAGTGCCCAACACTAAATGTAAATGGCAGATGTCCTTCTCGGGCACAAAAACAGCGGCAGACAAGGTCCATCACAAACCTGCATCCAGATCCCCCAGTTTTTGACTCTGGCCTCTTAGCGACAGCTCCGCGTTTCCTGATGAACGTTTCCTGCCTCCCCTTTCCCCAGGGCACCATCCCCAGGCCTCTCCATCCCCAGCTGCAGACGCAAGTCATCACATCTCCTCTGAGAGGAAAGATTTTACTTTGGATTTTCATTTTGCACATTTAGGTTGGAGAGGATGATCTGCTGAGATATTCAGGAAGATGAAAGATAGCTATATTCAGAGGATGAAAAGGAAATAGGAGAGTTTATTGCCTACAGAAACAGAAAAAAATGCAATAATAGCTATAACATAGAGCTGGAGGCCTGTTCTGGCCAAAAGCTACTTCCAACCCAGATGTACATTGCCCTAAGCACCAGTCCCAGAGCGTGTTATTTAGATAATATCCCCATAGAGATTTGGCACTCATCTGATTCTCCTCTTTTCCTTCTTAAAGTATGAGCTCTCTGCTTTTGAAATGTTGTGCAATTTTATAAGGAAATTGTGTAGA
>NW_010578543.1:146568-180657 GCF_000705375.1 Tinamus guttatus | reverse complement strand
GTAGCGTGTAATTCCCACACTTTGCATAAACATGTGTATAATAACCCCGCACTCCTAAACATCTCTTCCTCTGTCAGTCTGCAGGAAGAAGCGGCCAAACTAGTTGCCTGCAGCTGATGCGAGTTCCAGAGCAAGAGCCTCCTGTGCAGGCTCCTCTGCAAAGCCTTCATGTTGGGAAAGGCACAGCTCAGCTTTTCTGTTTGCCTTTACTCTTTAGCTTGTGCACTGGCCTCCTGAGCAAGGGAAGCAACGCAGCACGCGCCACCCTAGGTTTTCCTCTGGCCAAAAGATAGCCCATCGTTTCTACAAAAACAAAAATCACTTGTGACTTCGGGACAAAATACCTTGTTACAATATAAAACCCACAGCCACAAACAGAGCCACGTCATGGAACGGGCTGCATCTACCCCCCCTTGGATTCAACTCCCTGGCCGTGCCGGCGGCCTCGCTCCGTGCAGCGCTGCCAGGAACTAACGGTGCAGTTTGAGGCCCACATCTACCCATCTCTTCAGACACGCTCCTCTCTGCACCAGAGTGAAGGGAAAATGAAGGAATAACTTCTATTCCTTCTGATTATTTTCGTGAGCTGTGTAAATCAAGACTCACAAAGTATAAGGAAGATAGAAGAAATCTACTCTCAAGCATATTAACTGAAAAAAAGTTCTAAAATATTTATTAACTGGACTTTCTGTCTAACCTGGCATAACGCGCGGTGACGCAGCAGCAATATCAGTCACATGGAATGGCTGGAACAACGTTCATCATTTTGGAAGGGCTGCAGCACTTCCCACCTCCAGCAAATCCTCACACAGGAGCGGCCAGCGCGCGGAGCAGAGATTGCGAACATGGACAAGACTCACGGAGAAGGACTGGCTTATCAAGCAGAGGATGGCTCAGACTGCATCCCATTTAGTAACTAACAATTACATGTTGTTACAGACAAGGTTTTGCCAATCACTCCTATTAATGTTAGTTTAACTAATGAATAAACTAGATGTTAATCTTTCAAGCTATTCTACTGTAGAAAAAATTAAAGACCCTTTTTCTCCTAAATGATATGAAGCAAAAGTAACTTGGACATCTAATGCAATCAGTGTTATAATTGACAAGCATGATTGCATTTTTGCAATAAAAATATATGCCAGTACCTCAGCAAATTGCTGCCTTTTACCATGATTGCCATGTTGCCACATGAATCTAGAGTTAATGAAGAAACTGAGAAATAAACAACAGCAGCAGTTTGAAGTACAAAAATCACCAATGCATATTTGAGAATAATGTGATTAAGAACATCATGATGTGTGAACAAGAGATTGTTTCTTGGTTCAGCATTTCTCATTTTCATGCAGCTTACAAGATTGCACAGGGGTTTTTTTTGCTATATTGCTAACCTAGTTCAGAAATATTACATGTCCATTCCATTTCTTAGGTCAAGAAACATTTATATTTTGGGGATCATACTCTATGATGCAGGCGGATTAATTTTTCAAACTTGTTTGTCCTGGAGTTAGATGAACATGGGTTTGTAGTATTTCAAAGCCATTTAAGCATTTGAAATAGGGTACTGCAATTAAGTGAATTCCTAAAGAATGAGAACAGGTTTAAGAGAAAGAGAGTATGGTTGTTGTTCTTGCAAAACAGAAAACCATCTATGTTCCTTTTGAAGGAGTTTATAGTTCAGAGCCAAGGCAGTGTTTCATCCTAGCTCTGCAAACTCAGTCATACCCGTAACACTACACATATGATTCATTCTCTAAAGCTTAACTGTCCCATGAACACACCTCAGCACATATTTTAGAAATTCTTGTTCAGATACTTTAAAATCTTGCTCTTCTCTTGCATAATTCTGATGCTGGTGACAGGTAGGTAGTAAGATCAACATTTATTTTAAGATCTCAGCTGGAATATCATATTCTCCATTGTCATATTTCTGCAGGAGGATGTGAAGCAAAAGAAAAGTCTAGCAGAGGCCAAAAATGATGACCAGAAATCTAGATAAAAAATGAGCCATGAAGAAAGACTGAAAGAACAGTATAACTTAGCCCAAAGAAGAGAGCGATGATAACAATCTTCAGTATAATTAGAGCCCAAGACAGAAGCTAATACTGTTCCACAGGGACTAGGACAAGAAGCAATCAACTTGCATTGCAGCAAGGCAGAAAACTTCAGCAAACTTTCTCATACTGAATGACAATGAAGTGCAGAGGCTTCTCTGTGGAGTCTGTGGAGTCCCTGCCAGCGGAAACTTTTATGAGAATGCCAGGGAGGAATCTCGGAGGAATTTTTAAAGAGATTTCTGCCTTAGATAGGGGCATATAATCTCTTAATAGCCTTCCTCTATGTATATCAGGTTCTTTCTTTCCTTGCATTAGTAGAGGGCATATTTGCTTAGATTCTGTTCTAGCAGAATATCTTTCTTATACCACAGGATATTAGAAAACAACAAGCAGGTGGATGGGTAAGGGGCATGAGCACCGCATGGCAACCTGACATAAAGTGGCAATGAGGATGACTCACATTTTCTTTTGAACTGACATTATGCTAATTGGAAATTTGTCCAAATAATTACAACCTTTCACCAGAAGTGCATATAAAAGTGGGCCATGATTATAAAAAACATTCATATTAATTTAAAACATTACAGTGAAACTCAAATCCCTCAGGAATGCTACCACATTGTTAAAAGCTATTTGAGACAAAATTAGATTCTAACTTAATAGGTAGATTAAAAGTCACTCTTTAAAGGACACACATGATCTTAAATAACCTCATAACCATTTACCTGTACCATGAAATTGAATAAGAAAATAAAAAAGTAGGTTAACTTGTGAAGACCACAGATGTCCTTCACCTCCTCATCAAGCTGCCTAGCAAGTGTGGCAGAGCATCTACCAAGGACAATTCCTTCTGCTTTCAGTACAGGGTGGCCAAGTCCTCTGTAATTATTTCTTCAGCTTTTCCGTCACAGAAGGTGCCCACTGACTGCCAGGAAATCACTGCATTTCTGAATTCTCTAGGAGACCACTGGAGTTTCGCCCTCTTCTGCAAGCTCCCCAGTGTTCATGGCCCTGCTCTCGTGAGGGCATTTTATGATTAACATAACACCCCGCTCCACCTCTGTATTTACTTACAGCCAAACAACTGAATCATATTTATTCAACGACAGAATAACATTTGTAACCAAACTAGCTTTGGCATAATTGCCTTCAGAGCAAAAGGGTTTTTTTTGTTTGTTTGTTTGTTTTTAATTTACAGAATAACGCTTAAAATGTTTTAAAAAGTCTATTCATTCATTTTATAAGTCATTTTATAAGTAACAGTTTCAATAAACATGACTGAGAAGCCAAGATCCTTATTTTTAAAGCAGAAGACATTTGTCCTGTGCCTGCATTCTTCTACACCCAATGCTTAATGCTCTAAGCCTATCACTGCCCGGTTGGACAGGGCTCCCATCAACTATGGACGCGCTCCATCACTAGCAGGCTGTTACCTGATAGTTTAGGAAAAAGCTTTGTCCTAGGAGTCAACTATTTACAGTGCATTTTGCCCATAAAAGTGCAAGGTCATGACAGATTTTGCAAATAACCCCGTGCTTTGGTTTGGACAAAATTCTCTTTTTCAGTCTCTTTCAATGTACTTTCTTATAGCAAAAAGACATTATTCTCATAAAACAATGTTTCGAAAAACCCTTCAAGTATCAAGAAATTGCTGCTTTGTTGCTCTTATTGTCAAGGAAACATTTAAATAACATATCAAAAAATGTACAGCAGCCTCACTAAACTAGAACACGTTTAACACGGCTGAGCTACAGCACCTAATGACAGATCCAGAAACCTCAGCCGTTGCCTCCAGATTGCGATGGGTTTCTAAAAGCTGTTAGTCTATTTGAATAAATAAGGACTACTTGAATAAATAAATATATTTAAACAACTTGAGATATATTAAAAAAATGCTGGGAAAAATGCTGTCTTATTATCAAACATGGTATGTGTCTTTTCCTAGGTAGATGTATGGGTGATTTGTATGAGGTTTTTCTTTTATTATTTAGGTATTTGTTATACACCACAGGAAAGCATGAGGTCTACAGACACTTTCTAAAATGGACTTCCTTGCAAGAGCTGGCAATCAAAATCAGGCTTGACCTGTAAACAAAATTTGCTTATGCAAGCCACGTGTAAGATCAAAAACAGATCAAAAAGCAAAAAGTTACATAAAATCTTCAGACTGTTTTAACATAAATTTCAGGGCCTTCTGTAGTTCCTACTTGTGAGGTTAATCAAAGCCAGGAGTGCATGCTGTAATAACTTTCCTTACTTTTCATTCCCATGATGGATTTACTTGTTCGTAAAATTCTGTTCTCTAGCTTGTTCTGTATCACAACTTAATACCTTCATGACTAGATTTTTCTTTACTCTTTGCCTCAAATAACTGACAATACTTCACTGTCTTCTGTTCAGCTGCATCTCCTGACACTATAAAAGCAGGCCGTCCTAAAGACCATGTTCTGCTTTTGCTTGGTGCAAAAGTCAAGGTGTGAAAGCTCACTTCAGTTTGGATGTTCATGCAGCGTGCCTGACTATTAGGAACATTCTGCAGCAAGGTGAAGCCTGTTTTACCCACCTACAGCCTTGCAAGTTGGGATTTGTGAGTCTGATCGAAAGCCCTTTGACAGCCTGTGTGGCCCCAAGAGCCGCGCTGCGCGAGCCGAGAGCAGGAGGCTGCAGGAGCGAGAAGCAGCAGGAGCCGCCCTGCTCGGCCGCAGCCTCATCCACCAGTCCCCGCTGCCGGCGGGTAAGAACGCTCCAGCTCGGCTGCCTCACCCCAGGCACACAGCACCTAGTGAAATTAAAGGGCCAAGAAGGTTTCAACCGCTCTCCAAAGCACAAGGTACCTGTAGAGAGCACTGCTATGCAATCGCAGCCCTGTCTTGCTGAAGTGGAAGTCGGGGGAGCTCCCGTTCCATTCACCAGCAGCAGCAGCCTGGGACATTTTTAAACTCTAAGGTGTACCTGGGCTACAGGAAAGTGGCTGAAATTCATTATAACTAAATTAATAGATTGTTTATTCAACATGCTGTAGGATCCTGCTTTTCCCTCCCTTTCTCTTTCTCTCTCTTTTTTTTTTTTTTTTTTTTGGTAAACCCTTCCAGTATGGCATTGGGATATTTACTGCTTAGTTAAGTATATCTAACCTCTTTGAGGAAGAGGGTTCAGTTTTCAGGCTGCTAGTGTCAAGGGGGCTGATAACAAGTTCCTGTTAACTCGGAATTGGCATTCGGTTCTAGTGTCTGCTTTGAGACTACCAAGATGAAACCCACCTTCAATCAAGGAAGAAGGACTCTTAAAAAGTTCCCAGCAGAATGAGCTAATTTTCATTGCATCAGCGTTGCTACAATTAAAATCCTAAATACTTGCTATACAAAGATGACATCCTGTTATGTTCACCACTTCTCTTTCCTTAGGAGGGAAGAGAGTTACGTGCTTAGAAAAAGTTCAGGATTGGCAGCTCCAAAGTGTAAAATCGTTTATTTACGGACAGGAAAGATACCATCTGAGCAGCAGCAACAAAAGCTCTCAGTATTGCTCAATTAAACTCTCAATTAAAGCCCCCTTGCAGCCCTCAGCCCTTGCACTGAGGCTGACCAGGCTGGTTTCGGGTGCAGTTCAGGCACAGATGCTGCTTGGTGGCAGGTCACTGTGGTCCCCATTGGCAGCTGGTCGTACCTAATACCTGAACCAGGATAAACGTCCAGTGACAACAAGAGCAGAGACCTGCATATGCAAAAAGTATTTGCTAAAGAATTAGGTCACTGCAAATTCACTTTCAGCTAATTATTCACTAGATGAAAGAATATTGCTGATACACAGATGACCCCAATTACATTTCTGTTAATGCACCAAGGAACTCTAACTACTTCCCAGCCTCCTGCAATCAAACACTGATTTTGCAAAAACAGAAATTTTATATATGTGAGCACTGTACTCTATATGTTTGTTTAACTATTAAAATTATGAAGGCCCAGAATATAATACTGTATCCAAATCTCCCAGACAAATAAAATATCCGGACACAAACTCAGGCTCATCCCACACTAGCACAAATGTGCAAATTTAAGGAGTGATCCAGGCACACATCCCTGCTACAGATCCTGACTTGGATATGCTGATCATCTTCCCTAGGTTTCCAGCCATAAGACTCAGAGAGACTGTGAGATGGAGCTTCAGCTACCGGGAAAGAAGCCCAGTGCTGGCGTGGCCAGCAGTGACTATGAGCAAGCAGGGGCTGATGGCCAGCCCAGCCGAACCGCGAGAACAGCAGCTCCCATCCGCCAGGTCAGGACTCCTCAGCCAGGGCTGAAGGGAGGGCTGTAACAGCAGCGAGAACAGGCGGAGCCGGCCCAGCGCACCGGGATCTGCCGGGGCTGCCTCTGCGCCAGCAGCCAACGTGCCTGACCAGCTCAAGAGCTACACTGAGGAACAGCTGAAAACAAGTTATGGAATACCTTCAGTGTTTGTGTTCTGTGCTGAAACAAAAGGAATACTGTATTTTCATATAGTTTTTCATCACAACGCCTAGTTTTCAGCAAAAACAATTTGTTTCCAACAAAATGTTAACAGAACAAAATTCTTTGCTTCTTTGACACTTCATACTGAGGCAAAGCTGTTTTCCACTTTCCTTTTTAATTTGAAAACTATTTTGGTCACTCTCACATTGCATTTTTGAGCAAATAAATAGCTCACATAAAAAACCACAATGCTTAACTCCTTTATCTCAGTAAGACTCCTGCAGCCTGTCAAAACAAGCACTCCCAGGCCTCTGAGTCAAGGAAAGCACGTATGGGCTATGTAGGGCCCAGGATAGCATCTATGGAAAAGACACCTCTTCCCTTACAAATGTGTTGTGTCTCATACAACAACGGCCACTGACAAGAGGCTGTAAGATAGAGGCAATAATATGTGTGAATAAAAGGAATATTGAGTAGAAGATTACTGAAACATGGAAGAGTAATTTTTGCAACATTCTCCTGCTATCATCTGAAATATCAATAGCAAACTCAATGCTACTGACAGCACAGCTTCATATCATTTTCACTAGATTTCTACTATAAGAAACTGAAAATGCTTTTGTCAAGTCATTTTGAATTAATAATATGAGCAGTTAGTTCAATGATCCAAAAAGGATAATGTGAAAATTTTCCATAAAAATAAATTTGGATTGCAAACTGTTACAGAAAAGTAAACTATAAAAAGAAACGAGGGCTTCTTTTTGGGCGATATTGCACTGAAAATACTTCCGCAGAACTGGAGTATCTTGCTATAAGTTACCCAGGGTATCTGGAAACACATAGTAAAGAAAGGAATTACCAGTGTATGGCTGAAAAAGATGACACAGTCCAATAAGTCCTAGAAATGTGAAATTACATGGCCAGCACCTGGAGGGGAAAAAAAAAAAGTCACCCTAATTTCCCCCCCCCCAAAAACAAACAAACAAAAAACCCTAAACTAAATAACTATCTGGGTTAATGAAATTTTAAAATAAAGGATTAAGGGTTTAGTCCAATGCCTACCGGAGTCAGTTCAATTCTTCCAACTGGCTCTAAAAGATCTTAGATTAAGTTCTGGGAGACAGGGAATTGAGGTTAAGATCTCAAAATATTTTGGTCCAGTAACAGTTTTTCTTGCAGCTGCCTATATACTCTATGTGCCTGCATCTTTGCTTTATCATTGGTTCCCTTTAATGTGTCTAACCGTGTGGAGGAGAGGGGAGGAGAAGGCAAATAGGAAGTTTAGCCCAGATCAAGCAGCTGGCTAGACATGGCACCTTGGAAAGCTGAACAGGTCATTGTTAAGGTGGACCAAATAGCTCTAATAAGGGATTAGCCCAAATCTTCATTAGAAAATCAAAAGGAACCATGTGAGCCTAAGCTGAGCCTTGTCCTCCGCCTTGTCAAGCTGAAGAGGAGCCCTGCAAAGCAGTAGGATAAGACCCTTCTCCTCTGGTCCCATGCAGCAGAATTGGTGGCCCCGTTCAGCCTCATCACAGCGGGCCGGCGGCACTGAGCCTGGCTCCGTTCAGCGCAGAGCCTCCTCGCGCGCTCGGCACTGGGCACCTGCCCCAGCCTCCCAGGCAGATGCGCGTGGGCAGCGGAACAGCGACCGGCAGAGAGAGGCCCAGCTCCCCAGGCAGCCCCCCTGCCATCGGAAAGGGCTCCTGGGCGGGGAAGCCGGGCTCCTCCAGCACCTGAGCCAGCACCAAACCAGAACATCTTGTGAAACAAGTGATACAGAGCTGTACAAGGCTGCTGTTTCTCAGGACTCAGACAGTCTCAGCACTAAGTTCTACCAGAAAGGACATAAAATGGCACTTGCACCAATACTCCAAAGCAAGAAAAAGCCCTGACATCACAGGAAACAGCCTGAACAACTTGATTCACAGCCGCATTACTCCCAATTCATAACGGTGTAAGTCTTATTGCTTTAAAGGGAATTTATGTCAGCATAAAACTGGAGTAACATAGCTGTAAATCAGGCTCAGAATTTAATATTCATGCTGGTTCAGCTCAGTTTTATTTAGTGCAGGTGTTCGCCTAATTTGGATGAAGGTAGCTGGGGGGGTGCAGGAGGACAGTCTGAGGTTACTTCATGTCTGCTGCTTGGTGGTCTCAAGTGACAAGAGGAGCAGCCAGGCTGCTGGTCCCCAGGGCCTGCTCGGCATTGCCTTCCATCTGCCGGAGCCTGCGCGCCCTCGCTTAGCCAGGTGCTATATCAGAGTATCTCGAAAACAGCAGCAAAGGCGGCTAATGTAATAATTGAAAGACCACACAGGTAACGTAGAAAGAAAAAGAAAAAAAGAAAAGAAAAGAAAACACAAAAGAGAGAAAAACGTGTGAAAGGCTCGCAGGAAGGCAGGCAGGCGCCACACGAGGCGGCTTCCCCGCGCCCGCCAGCTCTGCCCACGCAATCAGTGCCCGGGTCTGCAGGCCCAGGCGCAGAGCACGCGGCGACGGCAACAGCAGTGGTGAGCGAGGACAGTTCTGCGCCCACGCTGCAGCCATCTCAACATTCGTTTGCGCAGCTGGTATGTGCTCAGTTTTTGTCTTTAATGTTGTTGGTTTTTTTTTTTTTTATTTCCAACTGCTGCTTTCAGAGGCATACAAGCAGTGATGTGTCCCTGCGACACGGCGAGCCAGAGGCTCTGGGCTTTAGGAACAGAAATCCCCTCTGGAGCCCCAAGCCAGGTAAGCGACAGGCTGTGACCTTGCTTTGGTTGTGGTGGTACCTTCGAGCCAGCTGCCAAGTAACTGTGAGGTACCACATTCATCAGCTCAGTGCTCAACAGGACCATAATACCACGAACAGGGGTTCCGTGTAGAGTGCAGGAGAGGGTGTACATCAAAGTTACCAAACACCTTATCATAATGAGCATTATTATAACGGATAATGTCATCGCTTCTCACAGATCAGGTCAGTAGGGAATACAATTGGGTGCCAGCCGTATGACCTCAGATGCTTCCTCCATCAACAGGGCATTTATTGACATTAGGGGCAGGCCGACGTCCTAGTCCTGTTTTCCTCACTTTCCAATCAGCGGGAAGAAATTAGCCCCCCGGGAACTTTTGAGTCATACTGTCTCACTGTGTTATTTCAGCTGTGAAAGATGCTAATGAGTCAACATCAACTTTCCTAGCAGAAAATACACATATGTCACTTTAAATTTTTGGCCAGGAATCAGCATTTCATCATTTTAGGCAAGATCTATCATTACACTGCAGCAAAGGAAGAACCTAACAAATTAAAGATAAGTTCAATTCACTGCAAGGGCACAATCTCACACAGCCCCGTTACAATTCATAACACAAATCGGCACACACATAATTTGCTGTGGAAATTAGTTATCAAATTAGGTTCTGTGTCTTCCTAGCCCAACAGAACAGGAAAACATACCACAAAGCTTTGAGAATAATTGATTTCTCAATGGAAAAAACAGCACTGAGTAACCCAGATTTCACTGGCTCTCAAGGAACCCACCTATGACCTGCAGACATACAAACAAGTGGCCTAATGAAGGACAAGGGTACATCAAGGAGCAAACTCTACAGTTACTATGAGCTTTCAGCAGAAATCCCTTCCCTCCACACATGCAAATGAAAAATCAGCTCACACCACAGTAGCAGGGAATGGCACATGCTTGAAGAACACAAACAATGTCAGGGGACCACACAAGCCCTGTGCATGAGTCTTCAGCTAGGAAAAGCCTCCCTTCCCTTTGCTCCCCCGCCACCACCATCACTTGGGGGAAAATGTAGATCATGTTCACTACAAAAAGATCTCTGAAGTCTCTAACAAACTTGCAACTGCTTTCAAATGTTCAAAATAAAGCCCTTCATTTAGAAAAGAGCATATCCCACTATTTACTCAACCTATTTGTTTTGAATAAGCTTTCAATTTGAGTCTGAATTTGAAGGATTTTGAGAAAGCGGCAGCTACTAAAATGTTTTTTCAATAAAGAGGTGCACGTACTCATCTCCCAAATTCAGTCAGCTTTTAGGAGCTCAGCAGACATCTGTAATACAGTAGTGAAGTACCTGTGTTTTCACATAGACCAATTTAGCATAGAGAAATCTTTAAGTCTTTAAGGTTTAGAGCAGATTGCATAAAAAAAGACCATTTACTTTTTTTTTTTTTTTTTACTAGCCAATTACCAGCAACACATTCTGTCTCTCATGAGATCTCTTAAAGAAGCCTGAAATCACAAGCATGTGAAAACACAATAAGCTTTTCACCTATCAGAACAAGAATTACAGATAAGGAAAAGAAAAAAAAAAAAGACCAAAAAAAAGGACCAAAAAACCACCTTAAGGGTATTTTTTTCTCTTAAGAGGCAAGGCCAAGCTTCTTTTTTTCTGGTGCTTAAAACTAGTAACTGGTAAAGATTCATTATCTGGCCAAACTGATTCACTGGGCATACTGATTCAGAACTGGCCAAAAAGTTTCACTGGGCACACTGAAAACTAAAAACTATCTTTATTTTTCTCCTATTACCTTACTGTGCAATTCTTCAAAACTTCTTCATCTTCAGGAAAATAGCCCTGTAATTCTCTTGCCTGTTATTCTTCCTCTACAAACTGTATTAGCTTCAAAGTGTTACAATGCTACAAAACATCTGTTCTAATCACAATATTTGGATGCAAACTATATGAAAATTTAAAAGAATTTGGAGTTTAGATTTTTGTTCCTTTTATTCTGACATCTAAACTGCTAACCTCTCAGGGCTGGCTTTTATTTTCTGCTTATATCCAACATTAATAGAGTTGTTTTAATACTTATTCCAGTATTGCTTTTTGAGGTCTTGCTGCATAAGAATTTACACTTTTTAGGCGAGCTAATATTAATGTTCTGAAAAAACTGAAAGAGATGAGTTGCTTTGCCTGAGCTCCGAAGCTGCTGCCGAAGAAGCTGCCTGTCATTAGTGTGGAGACAAATCATTCTTTGTCTCTTAACCACTTCAGAAGGTTCCTAGAGCTCTGCTTCTTGACTACATAAATAGCAAATACATCATCCAGCGCTCTCCAACCAGCTCCACACAATGGCATATGAATCACTGCTGATCCTTTCATATGCCATTTGCTTTACTGAGGGTGAGTGGACCCAGAAAGGAAAAAAAAACGGTGCTACTTACAAATCATGCGTTTCCTTCTTCTCATTATGCTCTTTTTATTTCCATTCTCATTTTTCTATTATTTCTTGGTGCTATGCCACCATTACTAAATACTGATGAGATGATAGTGAGTGATTCAAATTCTAACCTGGGTTCCACTTAATTTTTCAAATGCCAGTTTCAGGGCTGGTCAGATACCGTTTGGAAGCCTTTATGAGCAATATTTAAAAATTACAGCGTTTTAAAAGCTTGCTTGTTGTTCTGAAAAAAAAAAGAAAAAAAATGGAAAGAGAAATTGAGTTCTGTGTTCCCTTTGAGTGACTTTGCAGTATCCACAGACACTGCATGGTTTCAGCATGCACCAATCCTGAACAGGTACTGCAAATGCTGAAGAAGGGGTATGGGCACGAACACTGCCTGCAACCAGGGCCACAGATTGTGCACACACAATATATGATCAGAGAATATAAGCACAGGCTTTTGTCTACAAACTGGTGCGAGGCACAACAACGGCCTAGATCTCCACTGAAAAACATAGACGAGACCTTCTGGACATGCTGGGGCTGGATGCCTGCTGTTTGGCTCTTTAGATAGAACTCTTCCTAAATAAAATAAACCCTCCATCCACCTAGACGCCATGCACCAGACATCATCCCTAGATGCCCTGCAACCAGACACAGACACTTACAAACATTCTAAAATTCTTCAATTAAGTAAATATTTTACTACTACGTTATTTTTATTGGCTGTTTCTAAAGTAAGTGAGACATTGTATGACTGTTATGCTACCATACCAATTCCACTTTATTCATGAATATCAATACAAATGGATCAGAATTTGGCACAGAGATCCTTTGCTCAAATTGCAGTGTGCTTTTTCTATGATTGCAGTCACACCTTGTCCTTTTTCATTTCATTTCACTTCCATCTTGAATTCCAGCCACCCTCCCATGCACAGGAAGCAGAGATAATTCCTCACCTATACAGCATGTGCTTTTATCACATAACTACGAATACAAATGATGGTGTCTCTCTCATTCCTTCATCAACGGGACATGTGAACACTAAGCTTCATTTTGTGGTAACAGCGTAAGGTGCTGTTCAAAACTCTTCTGAATACACAAACTGAAATCTCAGCCACCTTGAAACTATGAAGACTTCAGAAAATGAAGTCAACTGAATTGGAACTTCAGCCCCAATTCTTCACTGCTGGCTGTTAACAAACCTGGAGCCTGCGCTCTTCAGGGAGCCTTCCTGGTGTCTCTGACCAAGAATGCCTTATAATTTTACTGAAATTATGGTTGCATGACCCTGTCTTTCTAGACTTTGCACAAACATAGAATGAAAATAATCACTGTGTTTACAAGTTTCAAAGAGACATTTCCAACTAAAGGAGACACTCCATTTCATTGTGTAAAACACAGCATCACAGGGAAGTTTTTTTTTAGATTACAGGAAGCAAAGATGGAGCATGAACCCAGACTTTAGTAGTTCTATGCCATGCCCTTAACTGCAAGTCTTGCTCCTCTCTCTGCTTCTATATTCTAACAACATTTTCCTGCAGTGTCCTGTGCCCTGTACCACCTAATACACACAAGGTAACGTTCCTCATTACGCTTATGGCTGTTGCTGACAGAATCATATTGCTGCAGTTCTGCTTAGTGCTGAGATCAAAAGGCCCCCTCCTCGCCCACGGTCTTGCCTTTGGCATAGCTGCCAGCAAGCTGGTGTCAAGTAGAAGCTTATGTGCAGTGTGCCTATATTGCTCGTTTGAGGGAACCAGTGTATTTGTACACATTGCATATATTTGTTGTTTTATTTTCAGATTGAAGAGGAAGATTATTGAGACACATTTACTGTCATTGGTTCAATATGGTTTTAGAACTTTTCATGCCATTAAATCATGCAGCATTCGCTGTAAAAGGCTTTGCTTATAGAGCCTATCTGCCTACCCCATTAATAAAGTCTGACTTGCATATTAAGAAGGGCTAGAATTTCAAAGAAAATATGCACAAATACCTGAAGGCAGCTTTGAGGCCCTTGACGTTTTCATTAGAATTTTGCACTGCCTTCCAAAAACAGCTCTGGGGAAGATTTCACTCCAGAAGACATAAAAATATAAATTCAATTACAAGGCAGCTATTTCTGCCTATGCCAAGGTGGATTAAATGCCACATACTAGTCATGCATACACAGCCTTTTCTGAAGACCTCTGTGGGGCTTTCGTCACCTTCCAGTGACACTTGAGTAGGATATGGGCCACTCCCATGGAAGTTTTCAAGGGTCTTGGCTAAATGAAAGACCAGACAACCTTCACTATTTATGTCTTTAAAGGATGGGCTGCTTACTTTTTTTTTTTTTTTTTAAACATAGCTATTTGTTACTCTACAGAGCAAAAGAGAAATAAAACATATTTGTACAAAATTGTATATTGAATATATTCCTTTTATACTGGGTATAATAACCAGAGAACCATATATTGATAAAACCCCTTTTTATGTTTCAGGTCTGAATTGTTAAAGCTGCCCAAACAACATCCATTTTACTTCACAGTTGTTCTGAAAACAGACACATGCTGCTTGTAATGCATGAAACACTCATGAAACAGTGCGGCACAAGACTACAATTAATCTTGACCCATATCAAAGTAGGAAGACCTTAAACCCTTTATCCTAATAAGACTTTCTGAGCATTAATAACAACTCTAATCTTTTTGTCATTAATTCTCCTATGCTACAAATCTGGATGTAATTAAGAACAATGTATTGCCGCCCTTCTGTTGAAGAAAATGTCACACTGATGTGATGGATCACGCTTATTTAAACTGTAGATGGCTGACACTTGCCAGTGATACTTCATTCAAATTTTATTACCATTTTATGCATCTAGATAAACTTTTAATTTCCCCTCTTGTGACCTGCTTGAATAGCAGTTAGACAGAATGGTGCAGACAGCAGGGGCAGCCTTCCATCAAAGCAGGTTGCTGTGCTATGGAGGTAGCTAGGCTGTAGGGCGCCATGGTAGATACTGTGCGTTCAATTCACCTGCCTTAACTATCGTCTAGGATTGGTTGGAAAGCAAAATCTAAACTTAAACCACTGAACATCTAATACAAACAAGTATACAGAAGCTGAATGAGAATGGATAAAATATACAGCAGATCCTTTTTATAACATAGCCTTTCACATCACTAGTCGTAAGCCTACTACATTATACCTAGGAATTATATTTTTGTTTATATAGAAAAGATCATTTTTCCAAAGTCAT
Organism: Tinamus guttatus; assembly: GCF_000705375.1. The sequence goes on along the minus strand of NW_010578543.1, from coordinate 165,732 downwards.
TGCGAATGAGACAACAGTAAATCTCAAAGTGCAAAGCACTTTTTTTTTAATTTTTATTTCTTCTTTCTTAAGGAGAAAGTAGTTAAAATTCTCTTCCTACAACAGCTGACTAATAACTGAACTGTAAACACAGAAATGTATCAAACAGTAGGGACAAAAGCACAGAAGTCAAGCTTAAGATAAACACTGTCTAAAGGTCTCTTGCTGTCTATTAAGAGTGAATAGAGATAAGAGATAAGAGATGCTAAGATTTCTTTATGCAGACAATTTATGCATAAACTTTGCAAACTCTCCTTTAATACACCCAAGATTCCTTTGAAGAAAAGCACTCAAAGAACAATTACGAAGACCTTAGTGTTGATACCAAGGGACCACATGTACTATCTGTAAAGATGAGCCAAAATTTAACAAGACAAACATCTACTGTCGGCCATATCCAAGGTAGGAAGAGGAAGTGAGAATAATGAAGAGACTGTTTGAAGGAAACGATGGTTAACTTTGGACCAAAAAGAGAAAAAAATAAAAAACCTACATCTCTTCAGAAGTGAATCTTTGTGAAGTGAAACCCCTCAGTCTTATTCTACCTGAATGACATTCTTCTGCACGTGAAAAAAATTAAAGGTGAAAAATATTGTGTGTTTTATTATTAAAGTTGTATCACACAATCACCTCCAAAGAAATACAAGAAAGAGCGTTTTGGTTCTTTTGGGCTAGGCCTGAGTCTGCCCTCCTTCCACTGCGATAATCCTTCTCCTGAATATTGACTTGTGTCCATGAACTTGGATCTAGCCTGCAAAGCTATTCATACACATTTTAAATAGGCTATGTTCATTTAAGTTGCATTTTGTCATTCATCACGAGCAGTGTACCTGGAAGCAGGGTGGAGTTATGAGCAATAAATTGAGTGAAATTAGCATTTGAATTGATGCTACGTGAAGATAACAGCCTGCAACAATCCTATTTAACAGCTGTTAATTGTCTGCTATAAACCACAGTTCAGTAGATTTTGATCACACAACTGAAATAACTCCCTAATATGAATGAAAGAAAAAAACAAATGATGCACAGAAAGAGATGCTCAGAGATGCATATCTTAAATTTCTCTTAAGTATAAATTTCACAGCTATACTACTACTACTAAATACTTGCAAACCATAAAATATCGTATGCAAATACTGCAAGATAAGATTATATATAAGTAAATATAAAAAGGTTTCTTTGCAATATATGGAAAAAAACATTTGGTTTGTATATCTTAATAGCCAAGAGTATTAATCAAAGTCATGATTAAGGAAATACTTATATTTTCTGTGTAGAGAGTTTTGGGTGAAGACCTTAGCAGTCCATCTGTAATATCACTTTTTCCTATAACAGTAAGACATCTATGGTAACAAAAGGCCGTTGTTCCAGCTGCAGGATGAGAGGATACTTCTTCCTCTCCTCTTAACTCATGCTACTCACATCCATTTCTCAGTCTGAAAGACACACTAGAAGAATGTGTCGCTTGGGAAGCCAGATCATCCTGCAGTGGAAGATTAAGCTTCATAAACAGTATCCAGTCCTTCGCCTGTAGCCAAGCAAGAGCTGAGCACTATTGGTGGAAACCTAAGATCGGAGACTAAACATTAAGATGTCTGTTAGAAGGACTCATATCAACACTGACAAACGCATCTTCCTGTCACGTCTGAGCTGGAAGAGCAGAATCCATACCAAATCCTGCTGAGATAGGCAGGAAAATATCTATGGCTAAATCATCTTTCAGTCTCTCTCTTGCAGAGATAAACACCTCATCTTCCAGCTTCGTATTCTGTGTCCTGCAGCTTGACCAAAAAGGAGCTGGGATCTCAGTAGTATTTGACAGAGATGGAGGCTACTAGGATGACTTTCCCCAATATGCTGTTGGCAACGAGGAGTTTGTGGCACTGATGGCTGCTTCCCAAAAAGGCTGGGTGCTTAAGCAGGTGTCAACATTCTCCGCTCAAAACGCCTGAGAGCCTACAAGCATGCAGGTTGCCCTTTACTCTTTTCTTTATCCAAGGCAAGGTGGTTTGGATGTCACAAAAGTGACACCTATGATATTCATTAAGCAGCATCAATGGGGTGAACTTTCTACAACAGCCTTCCCATTTAGCTAGGCTTTTCTTTTAGTCTCCCTTTGAATCCCAAGCAACCAGCTTCTCAAGCTGTCTTTTTCACCCTGTCTAGAAGCTTCAAGTGTGGCAGCGCTCCTCTAACGCACCCTGTGTTTGTTGGAAGCTTCCCTCTCTCCTGAAAGGGCTCAAAAACTCTTCCTCACCTCTCTTGTCCCCTTCTGCTTCAAAGATTATAGTGCCACCAACGGCTTTAAAATATATGTTTAGTCAGTATTATACTTTTACAATATTACATTTTTTTTTGTATGTTCTCCCACCTCTTCACACTCTCCCAGTACTTGTGAGCTCTTGCCAAGTAGCATATGTTGGAGTACTTCAAACTTTTTCTAACTGCTGAACGCTGCCTCATCAGGACCTATTTCCAGAGAATAGGTGGCTCCGGCAGTTGGCAAATTTTGAGTTTTTTTTCTGGGGGGTAAGACGTTAGGAGGATTCGATCATAAACTCTCAGGTAGGTTAGTATCTGCTTTCTCTAATATTTTAGATTACTGTGTTTCGTGCTCTCCACCCAGAAGTCTGGCTTTTCCTGCTTACCTATAAGAAAAGGTAATTTTGTTTTCATTCAGAGAGTTCAGTTAGTCTCTGAATTTTACTACAGTAGAGTGTCTTGTTAGAGTCTCGGTTTGATCCACTAAATTATAGATTGTCTCCTAAGTCACAAAGTCCTTTTTGGCTTTGATTTTAACTTTACATTTCTTTTGAAAGAACTGATTTCTCCAAAGTTTCAATTTGCTAGCAAGTGAAATATTTTTCCAAATTTAACAGTCATCTGTTTTCCTTTCATGCAGAATTAAAAGTGACAAAAATTTGGCTTAATGTGTGTCACTCCAGGTATCTTGCACTGTTCATTAACCACCCTGATCATCCTTCAGTGCACCTGCTTTACTAAAAAATGGAGAACATTTTTTTTTTTCATTCTTTGTGAGAACTTATTAAAGCACAGTTTTTCTAAGAAAGTGAAAACATCCATAAACTCACAAAACCAAAAGGCAGAATACTAAAGTATTTGTCCCCCTGGTAAAGCCTTCCCCTGTATGGTTTCACCCAATGTAATTTTGCTGCTTGTGCCTGGCTGTATCACAGGCCAACAAACCAGTGGAAGTCCTGACAAGGAAGTACATGCAATTAAGGAGCTCAACAGTGTATATTTAAGATACTAAACCCAAGGTCAGCTGCAGTTCATGACTTTTGTACTGCCAAATATATTTATTTGTGCTGATGTTCAGAGTGCTGTTTCAGCACACTTAAGCCAAGGCTCTCCAAGCTCCAAATGCACCAGGGGTTACAATATTGACACTGTTTGCAATTTAAAGGATAGGGAATTCAAGGCAACATGCAAGGGAGGTCTCCCCTCTTGCTGCTTTCCGAGTGACTCACTCTGCGAGGCTGTCGCAGGTTGCGGCACAGAAGTCACTGTGCTTTTGTAACTGTCTTGCTTACAAAGCCTCAGAGGTTGATTCCTCAGCTGTAACTTCAGATCCAAGCTGCCCTTCCTGCCAGGACCCTCCATTTAAAAACCTCTCTGCCTGTCTCACCCAGGCCAGACTTCCACCTCCCCTCCTAATTGCTCTTCTCCAGCCACTTCCACCAAGGAAGTTGTGCAGGTTGAGTGAGCTCCAAACAGCACAAATGAACATCTGCCAGAGCTGCCGTGACTTCCTGAGCAGCCACACACACGCCGATACCCGCGCGGGCAAGCAGGACGGGGCAGCCTTCTGCTTGTGCACCACAGACCTAAAGCCACTAAAGAAGGATCAGAGAGAGGTAACATTAAATCATGTGATTAATGTAAAAAAAATTAACAGTGTGCTCCCACATTCATCACTACAATACATGAACAAATCTCTTCCACAATGCTTTTCTAGGCAAAGAAAATATACTAAATGTTGTGCTAAAAGAGGGCTGCACAGGCAGCACTCAGAAATGAAGTTACCACATTTTTGTCTGGAAGGGCAACAAGCAGGGAACAATGTTATGCTTCTGCTCTAGGTTCCTTAGTTAGGTTTGTGCCCCAGTTTCCTGTATCCAGTCTGCATCCCATAAACACCCTATACTTCACCGAGAACTGACCAGTGCAGGATGGATTTTGCATGAGCAATGATTATAGGTTTTATTTCACTCTGCACAGCACAATGAACTGACCCCGAGACCCTGTTGCAGATAACATTTTCACAGCTTTAGCAAAAAAGGCCCCCAAAACCAACTAAAACCATTTCTATAAAGATGATATATGTAACCGCACTATGACTGCTTTTGTCTGGGTAGTTCTCAGACAATCAGAAATCAATACTCGCTTAGCGTGTGGGCATATGAGCAACACACTGCAGATGAAGCTAGCAACAGCCTTAAAGCACAAGCCCTGCTGCCTGCAGCCGGTGCTGGGCTCTCCCGCAGCACCACAGGAGCGTCTCCACGCTCGGCAAGCGGGGCCACAGCCCTTCACAACCCCCCTCTGCAGCCACCACCGTGTGTCCCAGGAGCGCTGGCAGCCGGGAGGAGGCAGCTCTTTTCACCTCTCCCTGCCACCAGGCAGCCCCGACCCAGCAAATCAGACAGGAACACAGCAAGCTGAGGCTGCCGCGGCCTGCAGGGCCTGCACACACCAATTACTGCCTGGGGCAGAATCTGTTGCCAGAAATGTTATCACAACATCTGGAAATATAATGTCTCCTGGTACAACAGCGTTTTCGGACGCCATGCTCAGAAGTGACACATCAGTACGTGCTGGAGGGAAAACAAAAACAGCATCCACTGTGTCCACTGAATTCAAATCAAGTGCTACAAACCTAGGAAAAGCTTCTACCCCAGCTAAGCACCTGGCTTTACAGCAGAGACTTCTGTACCACCGGCACTCGGGTGCAAAAGCCCTGAAACACCATCACGCTGCCTGCGAGCTGAGCCGGACCAAACTGAACAGTTTTTAAGGCAGCACCATTCATTCATTAAGGCAGAACTTCCAGATTATTTTGATATCTGACTGGTCTGACAACTAGGATTAGGGATGGGTTTAAGAGAGAAAGCCAAGAGCCCCACAGGGAGTGGGGCAGGATAGGGCATGCCAAAGGAAACATAGCGCTATTTGCACACCATGGCTAGGACAACCTTTGAGCCAGCACTAGGCTTGGTGGCCTCAGCCCCTGGGCCCACCTGAGATCTTTGATGGGTTTGTGCTCAGCAGCAGCAGAAACACAGGTTTGTACTTCTTGAAGGTTCCATTCCCAGCTATCAATTTGCCTCTTGGTTGCATTTGTCTTTTATGCTTCCCGTATGCTGTTCAAATACTGATAAGTACTTGTTCTAAAGCAATAACAATAAATGCAGAAAATAATTAACCTATTTAACTTGACACCGCATCATGCCATAAAATCAATTGGCCATGGAAATGTGATCTGAAAACTCCAAGGCAGAGCTGCCTTCAGAAACAACACGAACACAGGGGAGTCGCACAGCAGAGCCCAACAGACCAGGACCTTTGCATGGTTAAGGGGAAGATCCTTCTAGAATGGAACCTCAACCAGCTCTCTCTCATGAAGAAACTCATCAAAAAGATCCTAATGAGACCTCACCATTAAGTAGTGGGTGATTTTGTCTACTGATAAGAAAAAAGGAAAATGAGATAATTTTGAAAGGGGAGGTTCTAGATGTAGCCCACTGCATTTTTTTCCAAGTCAGGAGCTCCCATGTGAAAAGCAGCTGTGCTATTTGCAGATTGACAACTTCATCCTTGCTTACTATTTCTTAATTATAATTGCTGCTATCCCTCCAGCAGAAATTGCAAAATACTGACTAACCAAACTTATCTTCTTCCAGGCTTCTTCTAATGAAAATATCATTTTAAAGACAAAATCTGCTCAGTGCCCTTTTTTTTTTCCTCATAAAATCTCGTACGTTTCCTTCTGAAATTGAAGTACTTTACAGCACTAACCACTGGAACTATATTTACTAATTCATATCATCCAAGGAGGCAGTACTGATCCAGAGAAAGCTGAGTGTAAACCAGAACTTAGATTTGGCAGCAGTAAAATTAATGACAAGTTGAAGCAGTAGCAATCTCCTGAGATCTGCTCTTCGCCCAAGATATTCGCCTTCTGCAACACTTGTGTTTCACCAAGTGACACCTGGAAAACAGCCGGAGGTCTCAGCTGCCACAGTACTTCCATAAGAGCAAAGAGCTCCACGTCTAACTTTCTGGTTTTGTCTATAGGCTTCAGATATACGATACAGGGTTATACAAAAATATCCTGTACCTTGCCTAAAATAATTATAAAATTTAAAGCTCTTTGATAGTGTGTATACAGTTATTAACTTGATAATTTTTTTAAAAAATCTAATCTTCCTAAGAAAAAGCATACTAAAGTAAATGAACATAATCTCAACCTACTCTAAATAATTTCCAGTAGAATATTTTAGAAAAGGACAGTATTCGTGTTCTCAATTCATCCACCACCCTTTCGGCATGCTGTGTTCCACTCCAAGTGGAACACGCAATAAGCAAAATCTTAGTGATTCCTTCTTCCTGCTAAATGTTCCTATCTCACAGTAAACAGGGACCTGAACAGGCTACAGGTAGCAAGCAAGCATAGTAAACTGAAATTACTGCTCACTGCAATTGCAGACACATATATCTGTAGGCATTAGCAGTGGATTTTGTTCTAAGACGATGCTTTATCAAAGCTGAAAGGCAAGTCGGTAGCATCTTGCATGTAAGGATATGTCTTTCACTCTCTAGTAAACTTGGTTCACACCTTCCTATTATGTTGATGGGCACCTGGGTGACTTTTGATGTCACATTCAATTTCAACTGTAGCTGATGTAGCTCTTTCAATAGATGAAATCAACCATGCAGGGGAAGCTCAGCTTGAATTTCAAAGTCTGTTATTACGAGGTGTTAGTAACCACAGCTTGATCAACACCGTCTTGAGCTACAGGGAGCAAACCTTAACGTGTTGACAGAGTGAAAGGTAAAGGTGACTCTACCCTAAAAGTTTTTACACACAGTCCAAGATATCTGCACGTTTTTGACATTAAAAAAAAATCTTCAAACAAATTAAAGAAAGGTCTAAGATAACTGCTCCTTTGCAGAGAAGCAAAGATAGTAGCCACTGTACCTGCTCAAGGGGAAAAAAAACACACACAGATGTTTGGTCCTTACACCTCATGTGCAGCAGAGGGGTAAATTGTCCCAAGCAAGTAGAGTTAATCTCAGATGTTGGTTACTTGGGGGTGTTGGCAATGAAACTCTCCAGGGCTCTCCTGTTTACCAAAGGCTCTGTGTTTACTTCAGTCTGAATGACAAAACAGCCAGTATGCAAACACCTACTTCATCTTGAAACCTTTTCAGCTAAAAAACACTCCTGGATTTATGCTCAAGTATGGCCATCACTTCCTGAGGGAGAAGAAGCCCCATGGTATGCAGAATTACTGACACATGAGGCTTGCCATGAGTACTGGAACCAGAGTTTCATGATCCACAGACCAGGACACAGGCAATGAAAAACATATTTCCATAATTTTACCATCTCATATGTGACTTAGAAGCATAGCTAATTTTCAAAACTAACATAGACAGTAAAAGTCATTACAAAAGGCAGTGAGAATTAAGTTCCTCTGTTTTGTAGGGCTTTGAAAATATGACCTTGGCACTACTGGCATACTTGGAGAATGAAAGGTTGCCTAATCACCAAAACAGATTTCCTTTCTGGAAAACATGTTTATAAGCATTGATTTTACATTCATTTCATTTACCAGCTGCACAGAAAACTACTCATATCAACAGCATAAAAACAATGCCATTTTGCCACACAGAGACCATTATAATAATTTCTTTTTTGCCATATTTCTTCCTTGCCATTAAATAAAAGTTCTGAATGCCACCAAGGCCGCTAAGCAGACAGCTATATTCCAAGAGATCTTCCATGTTCTGCAGCTTATTATGCACTCCTGTCAGCACCTCTTTACAGACAGAAAGAAAAAAAAAACCTGCAGTGGAACAACTCTGAAGTCTAATATTGCATTCAAATAAACCCCCAAATGATTATCAAAACTCTTTTGAATTATTTATTTTGCTTTCACTTGTGGTTCCTTACTTCATCCCATGATTATTTCTCTAAAAATTTGAAAATCAGCAATCACGCCAAGGATGCTGAATTTTGAATGCAGGGAAATAGTATGAACTATTTTCTGTATCAGGACTAACTCTTCCTTTATTTTCCGATTTAAAAGAGCATTTCTCTGCATGCAGATGGGCTGATGCTAGCAGCAGTGTATCAGCATACATCACGAATACTGATGAAATTTGGATCCTCCCATACTAGAGCACTGTATTTTCCAATTGCACAGCGAGGTGCCTTCTCACTCTAGCCCAGAACTCGCACGAGTGCCTCTTCCAACCTTCAGTACTCCCTTACAGCCAGCCTTTCTCTCCTTTAATATCTTCCATTATTTTTAGTCCTTTTTTGGAAATGGAAATCCAATATTACCAGGCTCACTTTAAAGAATGTTTTAATAATACCAGAGGAACATATAGAATTGTTAGAGGTAAAAATCAAAGTAAATGAGGCTTAGATAAGATTATCGTATTTTCAAAGACTCTCCAAAGATTGCGATGTTGGATACCCTTTTGTAGTAACACAAATTTAGCATCCAAATTCTTTCCACAAGTTTGAAAGCTTTAAACTAACATACAACAGCAAGAACACTTAAGTTGACTTAATGCATCATTTGATCTCTTACTGCTTGTCATACTGAGCAATTTCCATACTTTGCATCACCAAATGTATTTGTTCCACAGTTCCAGAGACATGACAAAGCTGAGTATAAAAACTCAGTGACACTCAACTAGGAACAACCTTCACTTCTGAACTATAACATTTCTATGCATATTATTTTGTATTTCATTTAACTCGTTTGTGCAATGATAGCGTAACTTATCTGGCAATATTTCAAGTTACATTGTAACAGTTTCTCCATAGACCTGCACCAAAATCAGTCTGGTAGAATCACATATTTTAAGACTCAATAAAATTGCACTAAATCCAATCTGAGATTGCTGTGAAGTTTTCAGGTTTATTTTAAGATTACAAAGTCATTTTTCTTAAAAGGTGAAGTGTTATGGCATATTATGACAAATTAACATTGCATAAAAAGACATTGCTATGTAACTATTTCCTAATTTCTCCTCCTTCATATTTAGGAGGTCTTGCCATAATTACTTTTTTACTACATTTCAGAAACAAATTCACACAAAAGAAGCTAGCAGAATCTTTTTGCAAGTATGCCATGCAGTATAGGCAGCACCAAATGATGCATCGGTTCATTTAGACAGCCTTAAAAATCCTGCTTAAAACAATCTTCTTGACTTCCTGCTTTGACCAATTATGACTGAAGTTTATCACAAAGCCTCAAGCTTATTTTGCTTAGAGAAGAACAAGCCACTTATTCACATAACTCCACAGTGCAGACCTTTAGTTCCAAACAAAAACACAATGTCTCGAGACTCTCCATAAAATGGCAGGAACCAGCCGCTGCGGACATACATATAATGAATGATGAAGGGCCTACGCTGCTCTTGATCCACTCTTGACATTTTCGGTGATTTCCCTCTGATCTGGGAAAGCTGTATAACCTTTGAGGTTCAGGGCTGCCACGCACACGTCACCTCCTCTTCTGTTCACACCAATACTGAAAAAGGCTCTATGGAAGAGGAGGCTTCATGCCGAAATAAGCCGTGTAAAGCACATCTCCACTACGATGCTCTCTATTGCTGAGGCCACGCTGGAACACTATGTGTGTTACAGCCCAAGGAGGCACCAGCAGCAAAATCCCTCTGGAGTAACCAAAAAGGCAGAAATTCAGCAACAAAATTAACCCCCCGCCTCACTTTCACAAAAAGAATAACTTGACCATCAGCAGTGGGTGAAGCAGCCCCGATGTCTCTTCGTCCCTTCCCAAAGGAGATCATGCAGATGTTAGTTATCACACTCTCCAGCACAAAAAAATTTACCTCTCATAGCAGGAGTTTTCCCCCTCCTCCAGGGGCTGCTAAATCTGCTTCCAGGCAAAGCAACCAATTCCAACTCCCTGTTTAGCACAAGTCAGGGCTCCCTCCCTGAGCTCCTTCATTGCCTTCTCTGCTAACGAGGGAGCCCTGCTAGAAAATACAGAGCAGAGCTGGGGAGCTGGGCACTGCAGGCGACACCGGGTGCAGAAAGCGAGCGAGGGCCCTCAGCAGCGGTGCGGAGCCTGGGCCTCCCTGCACGGCCCGGGGGCCGGCATGAGGGAATACATTGGGAGCAAGTGCTCAGGCCAGTCCAGCCTGGTTCTCTCATCTAAAACCAGCTGTGCGCACCGCAGCCAAGGCGCAGGGCAGCCAGCAGGGCACATTTCCACATGAGCAACATGCAACGATTGCAGAACTAGCTGTGCAGGGAAGATCTCCCTCCTCCAGCAGCCACTGTTTGATGCCCAAGGGCTGCCCGAGCCTCCTGCCCATTCAGGCAGCAGGAACACAACTGCCCATAAACCCGGCCGGGAGCTTCCATGGGGATAAAGTCTATTAAATTTCCCCTTTCTGCCCGCTCAGTCTCTTTATTCCTTTTTACTGCCTATTATCCCATTATGACCTTTCATTATACAAATGTTCTTCAACTTTTTTCACTCTACACCCACATGACCAGCTGCAGGAACAATATTTTTCTGATTTCTCTATAGGACATGTGGGTGCTATAAAAATGAATGTCCTGTAGTTACAAGCTCAAATTATTAGTGGCTTTTTTTTTTAACCTATTTTTATTATTATTCTTATTAGGATCATCTCTACTTTTAGCACAAGGCTGAAAGTTATTCCTATGGTGCATATGCAAAGCCCCATCAATTCTGACAGGACAGCTATGCAAATATTCTCCCTTCGAGCACCTTGATGAATAATTAATATTGTGCTTAGAGATCCGGCTGGAAGCACCAATCAAAGGGTGCAAATAAATTGGATTGGTATTGGAGAAATTGTTCCCCATGCTCATCAAAAAGATTACTGTTTCTTTTAGAGAATAGCTCTAACAATACGAAATAAAGCCCTTTTGGAATAACCTGGTATCTGCATGAATAATCAGACCAGCTATAACTTATCTGTCAGTGCTGGCTGGTTTTGAAAGGCATCTTCAGTAAAAGGTATTTCTTTGTAATGACAGAAATCAGACTGATTTGATGGGGAAAGTAACAATCTCTTTTTGTCTTACTTTACTCCTTGAAATGGATACTTCGAGCACACCAGGCAAAAGTAGGAAAAAAAGAGAAAAGAAAAACCTATAAAAGTTGCTGTTTTCCTGCAGGAAGGACAGAAGGCAGCCTGTCAAAAGCTGCATTTACACCAGAATTATTTTAGTTTTAAGGAATATTATCTCCCTGCACATTCATCAGAGCGCCAGATGCAGAGCCGGGCCCTTGCCTGCCTCAGTTCCAGCGTGGGTTTCCAGAGAACGGGTTAAAACGACACTCACTTCAAAGCCAAGTCCTAGAGCCTCTGGGAGCAGGCAGCCTACGGCCTCCCCCGACACGCACCACAGCAATCTAAGCAAACAGGGCTGGGATCGACTCATGGAGTAAGAGCCATCTTGCATCAACGTCACATATTGCCCTTAGCGTAACTATATTCCCTGAACTTTCCCAAGAGCAGAAGCAGGGGCTGTTACTTTATTTTAGCCAGGTGCCTGTGCAGCACCATGCCCCGAGCAGGCAAGAAACCAGTGTGAAGCCCAGGTCTCCTTCCATTCCTGGCAGGAAATGCAGTCCCTGATTAAAGGACCTTCTTCGTCACACGCTGCCAGCTGCACTTCACCTAGGAGCACACGGAGCACCCATTTGATCCACAGAGTTTTTTTTAAGAAAGAGAAATAAGTTTTGAATCTGCAACTAAGGCCCCTTTCAAGCTAAGCCTGGGAACTCTCTGAATGTGGGAAAGACCCACATCCAGGAGAGAGGAGCTGCCACCCTGAAAGACGGCACAGCAAGGGAGAATTCTTGTTATTTATTGTCAATCTACATTTGGGCCTTTTAGAGAAGATGCTTTAGCTTTGCTTATCCTTTCACAGCAAGTTCTTCAATTACCCCAGAGTGGTTTGTGCAGGGGTTCAGTCAAACCCCTCCCCTGTGAGCCATCAAGAGCCAAGAACCCACAACGGAGATCCTAACAGATTACACCAGTGCATGGCCCTTTGTATTTAAACACAGAAAGCAATACCTTTAAAAAAAACCAAAAACAAAAAAAACAAAACAAAAAAAAACACACCTCAACACCTCAACACCCTGGAGCTGTTTGCTAAGACTTCCAGGCTAGAAAATATCTTACTTTATGGAACTGTCCCTGTTTGCACAGGCTAAATGCATGTTCAAACGCTCTGAATAGGAAAAATACTAATTCTGAATGACACTGACCTGTACTGTGCTTCTTCAAAGAACATGCAGCAGCATCTGGAAGAACAGCTTAATAAGATTTGTGCAATTTTGAATTACTGTGCAGTGGAACTAAGGTTACTCTGCATTATATTAATTTATTTTTTAATGTGTTTTGCTCTTTTGCTTCCTCTGCAAACATAGATCACATTCTAGTTATTTTCTGCAAAGGGTTCATTATGCTGTGCTTAATAACTCAGAGAACCTGGCAATTTTAGTAGCAAATACTTTTAATTCTTAAGCATAGCATGAATGAATGCATGCATTTCCCTAAACATACAGGTTTCAGACTGCATCTTGTTCTTTAATCCTTATTTTTTCACATGAAACTTTGCTACTAGGATAAAGATCATTTTCAAAAGCTAGTTTTGGGTGGAAAACCTGCTCCACACAAAGTATTAGCAGTATTGGAGTTTCCTGCATGCATGTCACAGGCGCCTGCTGCCAGGAACGCACTTGGCATCCCAGAGCGTTCGGATTTCAGAAGGAAGGGGGAAAGCTAGCAGGGGAAAGGGAAAAAGCTCCATAGCATCATTTGTAGTATTAATTCTAGAAGATCATTTTTTATCTTAGCTCTTGAGTCCATGTGGAACATCAAGTTGTTAATCTCTTCTAAAACCTTCCCCAGTCTTTTAATACTCTTTCAACTATTTTTAGTGAAAAAGAGTATCACATCTACCTATCCCCAAGAAGAAGCAGAAGGCACCTTTTTTGTGCAAATTTGCCTCTGTGTTAGCATTGCTGTATAGAGGTAAACTTCAGATCCGATGCCTTCAAAAGGACCACATGGAGGAGGAGAAGGGCCAGATTTCAATCCTTTCTGCAGTTAATTCCATGTGATTGACATCCTCCCTTATCTGTTCACTGCCTCACCTCCAGTGCTGGTTTATGCACCATCTTTTTCTGTACTTCTGCCATACTCTGTTGGGTTTCCCTAAAGCAAGTTGAAGTTACCTACGACCACACTGACTACACATCCTTCTTAACGGGTGGCAGCTTACGAACAACAAAACCGTCACAGCTTTTCCTGGGGGGAACTACATGTAATGCAAAAGCCAGTGACTTTGTCAGCCTGCCTGGTACATTCCTATGCTGCTGCTCCAGCCTGGGATTTCAGTCCTATCAGCTGCTGCCCTCATGATTTTGCAGGCAGCTTCGTGGGCAGATAGACTGGAAGTTCATACCATAAACATGCAGCAAAGGAAAATCCATGCTTTTGCGCTGCTTCATCTACCAGATCTGCAGAGATGTCAAAGACATGTTATTCCCCATTTGGCAATATGCTTTGATTGTTAATTAATGCAAACAGCTTGTTGTCTACAGCAATACACAATTACTTCTCAGTGACCAAATGCCTCACAACAATTTCAACAAGCAGCTCAGGAGCCAAAAGCATTCCATAAATAAGATTCTGACACTAAACTTGTGTACTTTTATTTAAAGATGCAATATCACAGCCATCTGGCAAACTGCTTATTTAACAACTTTCAGACACTTGGGACTTGCCACCTTATAGTATCTGGTAATTGCCAAGTTAACAGCAAAACAGGTAGCCAAAGGCATGAGTGACTCAGCATGCAGGGATAGGGAAAAAGGAACAGTGACCATGGCTTTTAACAGCTTATTTCTGGGACACTCCTTTTTGCAAAATACAGTCCAGTTTCTACGGGAAACAACCATGGAACAAATGCAAGAACCAGAACGGTGATTATTTTACTCTCGCAGTGAAAAGCAGACCTCTGCTTTCCACCTCTCTAGAAAAATGCAGCAGAGTTAAAGTTTCCAAACTGCAACCATGATACATGCCTAAAACTCTGGTTCACCCCCTGCATTGCCACCAGCAGGGCTGTCGGTGAGAGCGGGGCTGCTCTCACCCCGCCTGGGACGACGCAGAGAGGCTGACACCAGGCTGGCACCTGAGAGTCGCTCCGTGAGGGGGCCCGGGAATGCTAATTATCTGCTAGAAATTCCTCCTGTAAGGGCAAGCATTCTCTGAAACAGCCTCCTTGCAGTAAGCACAAGTGCAAATCCCTTCCAGAGGATGATCATGCTCTGTGCTCACCCACCTCAAACACTGCTCCCACACAGAAACCTTTTATCCAGGGCTCAATGGACAGGAAAAGGCATATAGCACAGAACAGAGCATGAACTGGATTGTCCATGTGATAAATGGATATTTAAGATCTAACAAATGCTGCACCTGTACAGAAATGCTGCAGGCAATGCAGCTAGGCAAGAGAAACTGCCAGGATTTTAGCATCATTTCTAAGAAGAGTTTAAATTGCTAGAGAACAGGCCAACCCATTGCTTCCGTCTACCCTCCTAATGCCACTGCAGTCTTTAAACTCTAAAAATAAATCACATAAACAGCAAAGAGCAGTAGGAAGGACAACACCACTGTATCCAGGCTTGCCCGTCTCCCTGGGCACAGTGAAAGGATTCACCCCAGCACCTCTGCAAAGCCCGGGCTTGGCTGGGCAAAGCTGCCCCGAGTTCCTTCGGCTTGGGCAATGCACATAGCCCTGGAGCCCAAACTCTTCCCTGAAGCTGCTACAGACCCAGCAGGGCTAGCAGCAAGCGCTGCAAGTGGAGAGCAGGTGCAGACGTTTCCTACCACAGCATCCGTCTCCTGACTTCACCAGACCAGGAGACCACATGGTGAGACAGCAGAGCTTGATCTCTGCTCATGGCTGGCACCAGACAGGCAGCACAGGTGCACAAATCAGCCGTTTTCCTAGAAGAGTTGCATCAGGGGAGTAAACTCCGATGGGACCATAGGAATCTCCTCGCTGCCCTCTTGGAGCTTCCCAAACACGAAACATTCCCCCGTTCTTGCTCTGAACTAATTCGCATTTCAGTCTGAAACATAGAGTACATGTTGAGTAACTGCAATTACATTCATAAAAATCAAAATGTATTTGCTTACAACTGCTGGGCAGGAAGAAGTGCCTCCTGCAACTTCCTTGTGCCATGAATGCTGTTGCAGTAGGTGACAGAAATCAGAAATATCACACAAATCAACCACAAACAGAGAAGGAAGGAAATCTTTGGATACCACAACAAGGCTGGGGAATTGTATGGAAAGATGCTCATCAAGTATCATAAAACTGATCTATTATTAGTTTGATACCGGTGAAACTACTGCTGTAGAAGTTACTTCCACACATAACGGAGACCAAACAGACAATTTCTGCTCAAGGCTTTCAGTTCCTGGCATTAACAAGACATCAGAGACAAAGCACAGGCAGAGCAAGTGTGATACACAACAAGCAGCGCTACGCAACAGCCATCCCTGTCACTCGTAAGCATATCCTCATCTTGCCTGATGTACGGGCATGGTGATTACTGTCCTTTAAGATCACTCTACTGTGACTGTTTATCTTTGCCCATATATTAACAGAGTTGTCCTTCAGCCCCCTCTATTAATAGCTCTCATCACTTAAATACAGGAATGAAGGTATTTAATTAAATGAACTCTTTATCTAACTGATGTCATCTCTACTAGCCCAGGTGAAAGAAGGAAGGAATGAAATTGTATGAATCTCATCCCTATGACAGGTGTCACAGAAGCCCACCTTTGGTGTACAGGAAGAAAAATCGCTTTTAAAAATAAAACATTATTAAAAAAAAAATCAAAAAGGACTAGAACTCCCAAGCTAACCTAATTCCATCTTAAAATATTATCAGAAAATTATGTGCTACTGATTCTATTACAGAAATTCAAATGATACTTTGTAACTTTCAGTTACAAAATACTAACATCTACCATTACAATATTTACCAATATCTAGAAGAGTCTTATATCCTAAACCATGGAGAAAATCCTACACTGGCCATTAAAGACTCATTAAAAAGAAAATCATCTCGGTGCTGTTCATCTTGACCTTCCCTGGCTTTTTCTCCTCTTTCTTTTCTCTCTCCTCTTTCTCCTCAGCGGGAAAGAGGGATGTCCAAGGGAGAGGGACAGGAAAGCTTTCTCTCCTTTCTCTCTTCAATCTTTTTGCCCTATTACATTCCTTCCTCTTACACTCGATCATTCACTTGCTGGCCATCTTTCTGTCAAAGGGATTTCTTTCCTATGGCAAGATCCGTTTCAAAAGCGCTTCTCTTGTCTAAGATAGGTTATTCTGTCTTCTCCCTGCCCAGCTGTAAGGTTCAGTCTCAACGTGATCTTCCACAAGTCTGACATTTACATTGTTCATTGAATTTCCTGCCATTTTAGTCCATTTACTACATTTGGTTCCTTACAGAACTTCAGTTTTTCATCACTCTTATTTTTACACTGACCCTTCCTTGCCCCCAAACTCATCTCAATACTACATTTTACAACGGATTTGCTCTTTTTAAAACTTCTTGATAAGAATCAAAGTCTCACACCAACGTAAAACTCTACATCTTACACTCACGTATCTGCAAAAAAAAAAAAAAAACCCTCAAGAGATCAAATTCAACATCAAGATATTCTCATCCTTAATGTCTTAATAAAGGTGTGGGACCTTGCACTTGGCCTTGTTGAAAACCTCATGAAATTCAACAAGGGCAAGTGCAATTAGAACTGTGCCACGATTTTCATTTAGATATGCATTTTATAGACACTTTATAGACACTGGTGAGGCCGCATCTGGAGTACTGTGTCCAGTTCTGGGCTCCACAGTATAAGAGGGATGTGGAGCTGCTGGAGAGAGTCCAGCGCAGGGCTACAAGGATGATCAGGGGCCTGGAACATCTGCCCTATGAGGAGAGGCTGAGGGAGCTGGGCCTGTTCAGCTGGAGAAGAGAAGGCTGAGAGGGGATCTGATCAGTGTCTATAAGTACCTCAAGGGAGGCGGTGAGGAGGATGGTGCTGGCCTCTCTTCACT
Source organism: Tinamus guttatus (assembly GCF_000705375.1). The sequence continues at coordinate 148,274 of NW_010578543.1, read as the reverse complement.
GGTGACCACTGATAGAACTAGAGGAAACAGCCAGAAACTGAAGCACCGAAAGTTCCACAGGAACTTAAGGAAAAATTTCTTAACAGTGAGGGTGACAGAGCACTGGAAGAGGCTGCCCAGAGAGGTTGTGGAGTCTCCTTCTCTGGAGATGGACACGGTCCTGTGCCACGTGCTCCAGGTGACCCTGCGTGTGCAGGGGGGTTGGACTAGATGACCTCCAGAGGTCCCCTCCAACTATAAGCATTCTATGAGTCTATGAATTTACCTAGTCCCTCACCAAACTTCTTTGAAATGTTTCTACACATTTATATATATATATTTTCTCCAATTTGTTATTCCTAACTACTGTGTAAGCTTATGGCAGACCTTCTTAGTGGGCTAGCACACACTTTCTCAACATAAAACCTTACTGCACCCTGCCACCTTCCACTGCATCATGTCCTCAATTACAGTCTTCCACCACCAATCAAAACATCAACATGTGAAAAAACAAAACAAAAAAAAAAAAACCCACAGTTTTTCTATAGATAAAAAGAAGGAAGTGGATCTCTCCACATAAATCCTCACAAACAAACAGAAATTTCACCCTCAAAGACTCATCTTTTTGGTCTATTGACCACAGTTCTGATACCTTAATTTTAAGAGGCACTCTAATTGCTTTCAGTACAGACCCTTCCTTGAAAGGAGCCTTTCTTAAAGGCTTTTAACAACCATCCACATATTCAGATACTATTAATCTCTGCTGAGCAAGCAAGTTCTTGTTTTACTGAAATAGACTGTTTGAAAACTGCTTTCATCTGCTACTAGAAAAAAGCAGTTGGGTAATAAGCATTACATAGGTGACCCAAGGAGTATCATCCAACCACTTCTATGACTCTGTATCTTATTATGATTTATTCTATTTCAAAAAAGAAGAATCAGTGCTTTCAATAATAAAAAAATAGATTGCAAAATCTATATGCAACAAACTTATTTAATGTTTACTTGACTTTCTTGCCTTCATTCATTCCAAGAATTTAACATAATCACTGGCAGTGTTTTACTTTTTTTTTTCTTTAAATTCATAAGCATCCTTGTGAAAGCTTTAGAAAAGCTTTTGATTAATTGCTCTGTTGAAAAAGGAATTTAATCACTTGTATAAAGTCAAAAAAACAGTACTTAAATTCCTAAATACTACACACATTTCATCAAAAAAGGCAACACGGTTCATTCTTAAACTAGAAAGACAGTTTAAAGCATTACTGAAAATCCTGAGATAGGCAGTCAACAGACAACATATCACAACAGACAACATGGGGACAGTCTGAATTTAAAGATTCCAGGAATACTGAATTATTCCAAAAAGCTCTGAATTATTTTCTAGATACTTAGGCTTTTAGATATAAGACTGAAGTTCTCTCTCTATCCAAAGGCCAAGAATTGTATTATGCAACACCTTGGGTATCTATAATGTGTTTCACGCTGAGCTGTTCATCCAGGAACATCCTTTGCCTCCTTTAGGGCTAGAGGCAATTTAACCTCTGTGCTAGCTCATTTCTCTCAAGATTGCCACTCCTGTGAAAAATTACAAGATTAGTTTTGTGATGAGAACAAATGTGCATTAGGTAGAAGAGTATAACCCACCGGCATGCTAGGGCTGATAAACAGCACTAAAGGAACAGAATTTTTCTTCTAAACAATTGCAGTCTGATATGGTGAAGTATCTC